>JAJIYU010008230.1:0-18232 GCA_030144865.1 Tinospora cordifolia | reverse complement strand
TGGGGATGAGTGGGGTCTTTAGTGGGGTAGAGTTGGCTAATTAGTTGCCACATAGGATTAAGTGGGGTAATAATTAAGGGTTTTTTCGTCATTTCACTTAGGGGTAAAATTAGATTAAATTTATGGGGTGTAAACAACCAACTTTGGGGTGATTTTAGCCGTTCTCAATTGACAATGGCAACATGGTGTAATTAAGTGGAACATCAAGGTCTAAAATGAGGGAGAAAAAGGCAAGATTATTTAATGCATTATTTACACATATTTTTTTTCCCTAAATTTTGTTTACGTAAAAGAGAAGATTATACATATACCATCTTTTACACAAAATGTACATTATTTACACATATTTATGTAATATCAACTTTGCTATATAGAATATTTAATTTATTACATACATTACACATCTTTTGCTATACTATTAAATGAATTTAATTATATATACTATACATGCATATTATATAATGTTATTTTTACAACCATTACAAATACTTTTATATACTTTAATTACATATACTGTACACACATATTATATAATATTATTTTTATAACCATAACAAATATTTTTATATACTTGTATTTATCTAATATTCGCATCTCGTATTTAAATACATACATACATATATATATATATATATATATATATATATATTTCTATTTCTATTATTTATTCTCGGATACCGTGGTTTTTTAATTAATTTAATTTATTTCATACTCTACAGTATACACAATTTATATCTAGAAATATCATAAATTTCTCAAACGAAATATTTTATTTGAAATTTGTACAAACTTCGTGGGTGTTACAGACTACTTGTATGAGCTGGTGGGACAATCTTTAGATCGGGCGATGAGACTGAAGTCTGTTTAAATAACTGCGTTTTCTCGGATGGGATATCTCATCTCTCTTTCAATGTTTAGCTTTACTCGAAACAAGACTTACCCACTATTAGCTTAGCTTGTAATCTTTGTTTCCAAACGAAGTCTTTGAAAACATATCTTTCCTCTTTGAAAAACAACTTTCCAAAATATTTTTCAATTTCAAAATAGAAGGTAAGACTTTTTAAATTTAACTCAAGTAAAAATCTTACTTCATTGAGTCAACTCTTTTTAAATTATGCCCAAGGTATCTAAAGCCTAGGCTCTGATACCACCTTTGGTATTAGAATAATCATTTTTTTCTTGTGAGCTAAAGACTTAGCTTTGATACCACCTTTGGTATTAGAGTAGTTCCTTTTGCCTAGTAACCTACTGACTGAGTTCTGATACCACCTTTGGTATTAGAGTAATCATCTTTTTTTTAGTGAGCTACAATTTTAGCTCTAATACCACCTTTGTAACACCCCTGTCTCTCGGGCCCCGCCTATGCCATTTTGCCCGCATTCCAGGTGCATTGTCGATGCACGTGCATTTCTCAAGGAGCTCCCTCGGGCCACTGAGGGGAGATGACACGTGTCATATTAATTCTTTCTTTCTTTTTGTGTCCAAATTCTATAGGACTCCCTGAGTACTCAACTCATAAAATATATTTCATAAAACACAATTGATATATAAATCAATTTCAACATCATTTCTTCGAATGTGAAATTCAAATTAACTGCATATCATTCACTAATATAAAATATTCAAGAGTTACAAAATTTCATATTTGTTACTGTGAAATAACTTTAAAATTATACAAAAGACTTAAAAAAAGTCTACAAGAAAAGGCTTAGGGCCAACATGCACATCTTAAATATTTTGTGAGGTTTAAAAAGAAACTTTGAGTTTAAAACCCTCACAACCTTGTTCTTTTAATTTCTTGAAATGTTAGAATAAGAGGGTGAGCATAAAGCTAGTGGATCATTCTAAATATTTAAATCATTATTTCAACCAAACAAGACAAGTATACCAAGACACTTTTGTATATTAGGCGATTCAAACAAATTTCTTATTTGTAATTGACATTAAGACCGAAAGGACTTCCTCCTTGGCATTTCCCATTAGGTCTAAAATAATAACCCTCAGAGGCCAGTTACCTTATTTATTACTCTATCTCAGGGGTGAAGTCTTCACTTGACTACCGACCCCTTTTAACAAGACCCTCTGTATTCTCTTCAAGTTGGGAAAATTCCACGACGATTCTCCTTATTGCATCGGTATGTGGTTAAGATCTTTATTAATCTTTTTTTTAGTGACAGATCACGCAATGTAGATTAAAATAGGCATATAACATGTGAGCATGGAAAAAGACATTCAATAGTATTCTAGAAGATGTTGCATAACATAGTTTATGTGCTAATACATATCATGTATCAATGTTCTAAATATCTTGCATATCTATGGCATATCAAATCAAATAAATCATATGCGTGTAACATTCATGTTCAAAACTAAAGCACACATGTAAGCCTCATTAAAATTAAAATAATGAAGTAAAAGATAGAAATCATCTCCACATCATGTTCATCTTCAAATTGCAAGCACACATGCAAGCTTTATTTAAAATTGAAATAATAAACTAAAAGATAGAAGCCATCTCCACATCATGGTCATCTTCAAATTGCAAGCACACATGCAAGCTTTATTTAAAATTGAAATAATAAACTAAAAGATAGAACTCATGTCCACCTTAGTAGTATTACTCTTTTGAAGCCTCAGTTGAATCTCTTTTAGATTTCTCCAACTGGTAATCCAAAATTTCTATAGTACTTTATTACTTCAACTCCGACTGCAACAAAATTTTTATAGCACTCCGTTACCTCAACCCCCACTACTACAAAATTTCTACAACACTCTGTTACCTTAACCCCAATTGCTGTTTAGAGCATCCCAAGAAGAAAGAGAGAGAATGCCAAGAAAGAGGCAGAGAGAGATAAAGAGAGCAAGAAAGATGTAACCATTCTTATTAATATGAAGAGAATGTGAGCACTGAGGGTACTTATATAGAGTTTCAGGGGCTAAGGATTGACAATTTTGGGCATTCAGTAAACGAGAAACTTTCTATTTCCCTCTTGTACTTCACATATTGTGTGGAATTTAGGATTTCCACTATCTAATTCTCTTCTTTGTGCAAGGTTTTGGAAATCTATCTAGGATCTCCCAAGGACTTCGGTCCCCAATATAGCTTGAAGCAAGACCGCCTAAGGACCTCAATCCTCAATAGAAGTCGAATCGCAAGACTGCATATCGCAGAAGGCACGACTGTAGTCCCCAAAGGGACCCCTAAGCATAGGATCACGGTCATGCGTCTTTGTTGTCGCAGGACCGTGGTCATGTGTCTTTAATGTCGTAGGATCGTGGTTCTCCGTTTGTGGATCACAGTCTTGCAAACGCAAGATATTTTATTTTTTTATTTTTTTTATTTTTTACTCTTCTTTCTATTTTTCGTCTTGCCCAAAAATGGAAGACCGGTGTCCTGTGAACGCAAGGCCTTTTTTATTTTTATTTTTTATTTTTTACTCTTCTTTCTATTTTTTGTCTTGCCCAAGCCATATTTCCATTGTCCGAGCACCAACCCATATTCTATTTCCATTTTCGAGCACCAATCCATATTTCTATTTTTCTAGAATGACAAGGAGTTTGCTAATTTTTACAATATACAATTTGATATGTTGAATGAAATTGCTAATTCTTGTGATTTCAACAATTATTTAGAAATGAAATGTCACAGTTTTTCATATGTATATTTCGAACTCTCATTTATTGGATTTTTGTACAAATTTTCGAGGTATCATTCTATAATTAAATTACCCTTTATTTTATATTTTCTCCAAAATTATTTTATTTAAGTAATTTCATCTAATTTCTTTTAAAATTTTCTCAAAAATTTTGGGTGTTACACTAAGGTTTCTCAAGTCACACTATACTTGACCATCCCATACAAGCCAAACATAGGAAAACAAGCTCTTCCAAAGTTATTGATCATTTACCAAACATGGTTTGTCATTCGTCGACTCCAAGATTCCTCTATACCCCTGAATTCCTATGCGTCCCATACCACATAAAACCCAGATATATAAGTTCCTCCCGATCTCCTGTCTTGACCAATCAATGTAACATCTCGAAAAACTCATATGAAAATTTAAATTTTTACTTAGAAAATTATATAGAATTGACGAATGAGAATTTTGGCAAGTCCTAGTTAACCAAATGAGGAATAAAAAACCAATTTGAGGAATTTTTGGAAGAAAAAATAATTATAATGCATAATATGGGATATCATAGCTAAAAATACAAGGATATGTACAATTTTTGATGAAAACATGTTAGAAAGACAATTGGGATCGAGATTTGGAAAAAAAATCGGAAAAGAAAGCAAGAAATTCGATTGAAAAATAAAAAAAAAACAAACTCAAAATGTTGTGAATCGTAGATCTAGAATCTAATCTCATCATCCTACGGCCAAGATCAGATCCGCACGTACGCACGAGAGCACTGAATCAGAAAGATCGAACGGCCAGAGATCCACGTGCGTAACTCGAGGAAGATCAAGCGGCCAGAATGAGATTCGTTGATCGCAAAATCAGATCTACACACCGTGATCGAGGATCATCAACGGTCGAGATTGAAGCTGCGTTTAGTGATAGCGAACAATGCTGCACTCGAGGATCATCAGACGGTTTAGATCAAAGCCGTTTTGATTAAGATCATGATTGTTGATGCGCTCGAGGAAATCCAACAATTGTGATAAAAAATTCGAATTCTGTTGATTTATTCGAGATTAATCCAACGGTTCTGATCAGATCTGAATGTGTGTCTCGAGGAAAATCCTAGGAACCAGATTAAATCCAAAAAATACGTTAAAATTAAAGAAAAATACGAAATTAAATAAAAAAAATCTGAAAAAAATAGTTTCTAATTCTGAAAAATATTTCTAAAATCCAGAAAAAATTCGAAAAATACTCATTTTGCTCCAAAAATTAGAAAGTAGTAAATTTTAGACTAATTAGGTGTTTTACTCGAAGAACAACTCAAAACTTTCTATTTTCTTCCCTTAAAAAATCTATATAAACCCCCCTAGGCTCATACTTTCATTCATTCCAAAGAATAAGAGGTGAATGCTCTTCTTGTTTTCTCTAAGCCTTTTTCTTGGCACCTTTTCCATTTTTCCTTCTTATGTGTGTGAGAAGCTCTCGAATTGGGGAATTAAATTGGACGATCTTCATTGGCACTAGTACACGGGGAAATTGCTGCCGAAATTTCGGAAGAAAAGCGTTACAAGATGGAAGTGATTTCTTGAACACCCTTCTTTCCTTATTTGAATTCATGACATGCTCATTGTTGTGTGTTTTTCACTGAATTCAAAGATTTTTAACTTTAGTTCTAGAATTTTAAATGTTTATTTCAGTATTTTAGTTTTGATTCATGTTTGAGCAATCATATCATCCATGCCATATTAGTATCATTCTTAGGCTTTTAAATTAATGTATGATGCATGTTTTATGAGTGTATCATGAATTGACTGTGTATATTCTGAATTTTAGTTTGATTTCATAGTTTGAAGTTTTATTTTATGAGATCATGATGTGAGAATTAATCAAAGACGATGGAGATAATAACCACGTACCATCATAGTGGTCATGGCGTCACTATGGATGTTCTTTTCATGTGATTAGTTCATATGGTTTTAAGACCAAGTACTTGGTTGGTGGGTAAGTTCCCTTGAAGTCCAAAAGTCCAATGAAATTGGCTAAGAAGAGCTATATTTCACTCTAAGAAGGTACTTTGTTAAGAACATCAAGGGCTTAAAAACCCTTTTGGTCTAATACTTGACTTAAACAAATTGTTGTTTGAAATGCCTAATGATTGCAAGTGTTTGAATTATGATTGTGTTATGGGTTTGAATATGAAAGATGGTTGTTCGAAAAGGATCCACTGGGCTATGTGCTCACTCTTCCTTTCTTATTCTTCAGGAAATGAACCCATAGAGCAGTTGATTATAGATAGTTCTTAGAAAGTGTCTACAATAATTTTTTTTGAAATTTTAGGGCATGTTGCCCATAGTTTTATGCTTTTCTACTAAAAAGTATTTTGAAGACTTCCACTGTAATTATTAATTTTTTTAAGAGTTTAGTACTCTCAATTTCTATTATAAATAAAATAGTTTGAATTTCTTTATCTCTTTTAATTTGCCTTGATTTTATTGAAAGTTTTGTATTCTTGAATTTTATACAAAGGCATGAGATATTGAAAAGAAAAAAACAAGTGTGTGTCGCTTGTAATGTAGCACCAGCCCGACCACCGTTTTGTTAAGTCCACTGTCAAGAGAACGGTGGCAATGTACACTGCTTAAAGATACGGGGGTTAGGGTGTTACAATCAAGTTTTCTATTTTCATACATTTTTAATCTCTAATCTATGTCCTAAATGTTTTATCTGTGATTCACTGTGCCACCCTTGGCAACATTTGTCTCTACCTAAGGTCTCTTTCCCAGACCTAGGGTTTCGATATCTAGTTGGATCCCACAACCTTTATCCATTTTCAATACCACCTTGGGCACCCCTTTTATACTTTAGTATTTTGCCCTTTAAAGCAACCTCCTAGTTTTCTTAGAAAATAATTGTGTTCTTCAACTTTGACCACTTATATGAGCTGGTGGGACAACCTCTAATCGGGTGGCAAGACCAAAGTCTTCTTAGCTACCGACCTTCTAAATGGGATAACCTATCTCCCTTTTAATGTTTAGCTTTGCTTAGGACAAGACTTACCCTCTATCAGCTCAATTCATAATCTCCGTATTGAAACAAGACATTTTGGAAACATATATCCCCTTTTGGAAAGTAGTTTTTTTTAAATACACTTTTTAATTTCAAAATAGGATGTAGGGCATTCTAAAGTGATTCAAAGTAAATGTCTTACCTAATTAGTCAACTCTTTCTAATTCTTGCCTAGTAAATTTACTGGCTGACCTCTGATATTAACTTTGTAACATTCCACCTCTCGCGCCCTTGGCCCACGTCATTCGATACTTTCCATTTTAATTGGGCCGCCCAGGAGGCAAGCTCATGCTACTATATCTTTTTCCTTTTTCTTTCCGAATCCTTGGAACTTTTTGAGTAACATTAACTCATATAAAATAATTCAATAAAGATGAACATTGAGAAATATTTAAATAACATAATTCAATATTATTAATTAAATCCAAAATTCAAAAGATACGTAGCTTGTGTGTTTATTACAACGGAAATAAACTTTAAAATTCCAACAAAGTAAATTAGGTCAAGTAAGCATGCGAATTTTACATGACATGTGTAATAATTGATCATGCATATTTTAAAGATCACATACATGCAAGTCTTATTTAAATCAAAATAATAAAGTAAAGGTTGAAAATCATCTCCACCTCAAATAATTTTACTCCTTTTGAAACCTCTGTTGAATCTCCTTTAGATCTCCCCAACTGCTAGCACAAAATTTGTACAACACTCCACTGGAACTGGCATAAAAAGAGTGCCCTTTTCTTCTTTGATATGATTTTTTGAGAAGAACACTGAGGTCGACTCATTTCGATCTTAATTGCAACTATTAAACAAGAAACTAATTGAATCACGTAATGTTTAAAAGTGTCTGGCATGTATGTCTTATTTGTTGAAATAATGTATTAAATATTTAGAATAATCCATAGGGCTTTGTGCTCACCCTTATTTTTTTAGCTTTTTAGGAAACTGATAAATAGAGACAACATGTTAGCCAGATAGACATTATTTTACCTAGTATATTTTCTTTAAAGATTTTATTTAATTATAGGGCATGTTGGCCCAAATTTTGTTATTTGAGATTGTTTCCACTATAATAGACACAAAGGCTATTTACTTTTAAATTTTGGAAAGGATTATGATGTCAAATTATTTTATTTAAATGTTTCCAAAACGTTATTTTTTTTTGATTTATTGCATGAGTAGGGCTTTGTACCTCTTATGTTTTAATTAGTGAGATTTTGTTGTTATTAAAATCACTTGTTACTCTATTAAGGATTGTTTATGAGACAATGATACTTAGAAAATCCTAGAGATTTGGGATGGAAATAAAAAGAGTGAAAAATAGAAATAATGTGATACTGGCCTGCCTCCCGGCCGAGTGGTGGGGTCCACGCTCTTAGAAAAGAGAGAATTTGGAGGAGCTGGGGTATTACAAAAGTGGTATCAGAGCCTAGGCTGTAGATGCCTTAAGGTAGATGTAGAAAGAGTTGACTAAATTTGGTAAGACCTTTACTATGAGTTAAATTTAAAATGCCCTACATTCTGTTTTGAAATTGAAAACTATTCTGAAAATTTATTTTTCAGGAAAAAAAGAAAGGTATGTTTTCAAAGGTTTTGTTTGGAAACAAAAATTACAAATTGAGCTGATAGTGGGTAAGCCTTGTCCCTAGTAAAGCTAAACATTGAAAGAGAGATTGGTTATCTCATCGGAGAAAGTGCGGTTATGTAAGCAGACCATTGGTCTTGCTACCCAATCTGGAGGTTGTCTCACCAGCTCATACGAGTAGTCAGAGTTGAAGAACACACTTATTTTATTTTTACGAAAAAATTAGAAGGTGGTAATTAAGGGCAAAGGAAAGTACTAAAGTACAATGGTAGTATTAGGAATGGTACCAAAACTAGACAAGGGTTGAACCTTTCAACCAATAATTGGGACCATAGGTCAAAAAAAGAGGCCATAAGTAGAGACTTGGATGTTGCCAAGTGCGGCATAGTGGATCATAAATAAAAACTTTTAGGACATAGGTTAGAGACTAAAGACATGTGAAAACAAAATACTTGATTGGTCCGGACGTGAGATCGGTAAGATCCTGTATTTTTTGTTTCTATGTGGTGTGGGATGCATAAAATTCTAGTGTATGGAGGAATCTTGGACTCAAAAAATGACGAGCCATGTTTGGTGAATGATTGGTAACTTTGGAAGAACTTGTTTTCCTATGCGTAGCTAGTTTGGGATGGTTAAGTAAAGTGGGGCTTGGGAAACCTTAGTTTTTGCGACATTTGTGAAATTGTTTGGGTGTAGTGAAATCTCTGAGTGGAACTCTGCGTCGATAGGCAAGGCTAATATGCGACGCTTGAACTCAAAGGCACAGATGAAAACTTGAAATTTCACTATACTAGCGTGAACTTGTATGATTGCCTGATTGAATTAATGCATGTTATGCTTGTTTAAATTCATTAGAATATCACATGCTTTTGATTACGAGACCAAATCCTATACCCAACAACATTAGAGGGCCTTGAAACCCTCAAACAGAACCTAGAAGAATAAACTACTAGGTCACTAAAGGAATCGAGAACCTAGAGACATGGATCTAGAGACATGATAGCGCAAACGAAATGAAAAGCTTGGGGAAACGAACCTAATGAACAAACATGGACAGGATAGCTATTTTCTCAAGTTTGGAAAAACATTTTGTATCTGGAGGATAAGGGAAGACGGTTTATGTACCCCAGACTAAAATTCTCTTAACTCTTTTGTTGTGATACCTTATTGGTACTAAAATGGCTTTTGACTTGTAGATTAGGGCTGAATCTAAGAGATATGCGACCAGAGCTGCCACATTTGACAAGGTTGCACTGCGATGATAAGAGGCATAAATTGGTATGGCTGAGGCTCAAATAGAAAACATGATGACAGAGGTTACTAGGAGGGTCGTAGAATAGATTATGAGGGCTTACCTCAGATGATACCATAGGTAGTACCATAGTCGTAGGTACAAGAACAGATTTGGGTACAGCAGCTAGTACCAGTGCTTGAGGTCCCAGTTCGTCAAAGGGCACGTGAGCATATAGAAGACAAGGAGCAAAGGGATATGTTGATGGAGTTGTAGAAACATTGCCTTCTCAATTCGATGGAACTTTTGACTGCATGATGGTAGACCACCGGCATTAGGAGTTGGATGATGTAATATCCCACATCGGTTCGACATTAAAGCGATGCCAGGGCTAAATGAGCAATTGCAAGCCTTATTAGTGCCGAGCGCTTTTGGGAGACTCAGGTTCGAGTCTTGCCAAACACAAAACCCTACAGCTAGTTAGTGGTGGCTAAGGTAGGGACAATATCATCACTGTGGGCCTATGTTGTTACACATGATATCAGAGCCACTCTGGGTGTCAGGGAGGTGTGAATCTCGAGGACGAGATTGCTCCTAAGGGGGGTGCCTCACTCAATTCGAGATCAAGAGAATTATTTGCACGCGACAAATAGGATTGTAATATCCCACATCAGTCAAATTCTAGGGGGATTCTGGGGCTAAATGTGCATTCGAGGGTGTCTCATTGTGCCGAATGTTTTTGGGAGACTTAGTTTTGAGTCTTGCCAAGAACAAAGCCCTACACCCAGTCAGTGGTAGCTAAGGTGGGGGCAATATTGATACGTAGCGGGCCCGGGTTTTTACAAATGGTATCAGAGACACTCTAGGTGCGACAGAGGTGTGAGTCATGAGGACAAGACTACTCTAAGGGGGGTGGATGGTAATATCCCACATCGATCTGACACTAGAGCGGTGCCTAGGCTAAATGCGCAATTGTGAGCCTTACTAGTGCCAAGCGACTTTGGGAGACTCAGGTTTGAGTCTTGTCGAAAACAAAACTATGACACCCCGGCCCCCGCTCCAAGAGCCATCCAACGCTACGCCTCACGTCGAGGCCCAGAGCTGAGACTCGCGCTCCCCTTCGGCTACTCTGCCGTGCATGCGAGATAAATCACATCAATCCTCAGACGTCGGAGACCGGGGTCATCACTAACCATTTTTTAAATTCGTACAATCAGTGACCTTCTTTACCACTGACTCAGTGGATTAAAATATATAAAAAATCATTTCATATGACTGTTCACTAACAATACATTATATCAAAACATGTCACTGGAGTTTTTACAAGAATATTTACAATAAATCAAGATACAGCAGCGGAAACCATCAAAATCATCAACCCATACAGTAAGGTTTCAAGTATGACTGAAAATATACATGTCATGTGCCTCTGCAAGCATTATCTCAAAATACATCTCAAAACTTACTATCAAAAACTGGCTCAAAGAGCTAAATTTCCAAACAACATTTTAAAATATACAATAGTCTCAAAAGGAAATAAATGGTCACATGGCCTGTTTAAAATATATACATGATTTGTGAAAATTAAGATAAAAAAATAAGAATACAAGTCCTACAGCGACCTCCCAGCGAGATCACCTACCAATCCCTGAATCAACGGGTCAACTAGTGTACTCCACCTCTGCGAGTACCCGTAAAAGAAAATGGGGTGAGCTCGAGAGCCCAGTAGATCATCCCTACACATCACTAACATTATATAAACCAAAATTCAAAACATGCACACACTTTTATTACATTAATCGTTTCAAATAGTCATTTGTTTTGTTTTACCCTAAGACCGAAAGAGATCTTCTCCCGGTGTTCCTCAGTGCCGAGAAATCAAGCCCAGTCAATAACGCCTTAAGCTACGCTACCGTACCCGACCCTGGACACATCCAAGAATAGGTGCAATAATGTACGACTAATGCTCACCCGTCTGAGGAATTCTCAGCCGTTGCAGGCGGCTCCATTAAGAACACTGGCGATGGGATCCGAAAGATGTCGTGTGACAAATATGGCTACGTCCACGAGCTGTCGACAAATGCCACCATTGCCTCAGTACGTGGAATTTTAAGTCTTAATTTAATCTTCTTTAGTTTTCAATCATTTTCATTCCACACCATATCATCATGTGATACTCATGAATAATGATGCAATTCAGATAATGAAACTATCCTATCAGTCATGCATAATATTCACCCAAATAATAATAAAGCATGTAACTAGACATTATGTTCAATTAACAGTCAAAACATTCTAGAATCTATCCATCCTAGCATGCATCTATCATCCTATGCTACACAAACATCATGCCTTGAACTTTTAGCCTACATAATACTAGTGAGCAAGAGAATCCCGCCCACCTGATAATGCAGAACGACCCTTGCGGCTACTCGCGAGGATCACGCTCAAAGTCCACAATATGAAATGATTAAACCTCGTCATTCACTCCAAATCACCAAAAATCCCCCTTCAACAATAGTACAAAAATCCAAATTTCCATTTTTTTTCCACACAAAAATGCAAAATTATAGTGTCAATGCGTTCTAAATTAAGAATAACACACATTTAAAACTGACTACAATGCCGAAAGAGGAATAGATTAAGTTTTATTACCTATTAAAAGATTTGCACCTTCAAAAACCCTCAAGATAGGTGAAATTTCTTTGGATCCGTCAAAAACTGCAATTGAACAGTTAAAACTTCTAAAATTCAATTCTAAATCAATAAACTCTCAATTTAGATGGAAGATCCGAGCTTATTTGTTTCTGGATCATCTTATACATCAAAAAAACCTCAAACCCTCATTTTTGAATATTGAATCTAAATGAATATGCAGATATTGAACTGAAAGGATTAGGAGGTTCAGATTCCTACCTTAGATCTTGAGATCCTCCTTGATCAGCTCTGTATCGTCCCTCTAAAGCTCTGGATTGATTTGAAAAAGTCTGTGTGTGAAATGACAGAGTCAAGGGCTTGAATCTTTTTAAATCTCGTGTACTTATCGTGGTCGGCACTTTATGGACTGCGGTTACCTATGTGACCTAATTTTTTTTTCGTGATTTTCCAATTGATTACCTTAGTCGGCTTTCAATGACCACGGTCGACAGTGTTATATCTTGTTTTTCAACATTTTTTCCCATTATCCAACATTCTGATTTATTTTATTTTCATACCATACTATATAATAATCATTTAAAACATATTTTCACACATTTTTACATTTATTTCATAATTTTTAAAAATCTATTTTCAATGTGTACGCGTTTGAGAATTTGGGGTATTACAAAAACCCTGCACCCAGTCAGTAGTGGCTATGGTAAGGTGGGGACAACATCATCACCGTGGGCCCGGGTTGTTACAAATGGTATCAGAGCCGCTCTATGTGTACCAGAGGTGTGAATTGCTCTCAAGGGGGGTGGATTGTAATATCCTACATCGGTCAGGCTCCAGGGGAATTCTTAGGCTAAATGTGCATTCGAGGGTGTCTCATTGTGACAAGCGCTTTTGGGAGACTCAGGTTCGAGTTTTGCCAAGAACAAACCCTGCACCCAATCAATGGTGGCTAAAGTAGGGACAATATTATCACGGTGGGCCCGGGTTGTTACAATGATGATGAGAAAACACCAGGTTTAGACCTTTTGGTCAAATTAATGACTGTTGATAACTAAATGTTTGAAACGCCTAATGATTGATAAGTGTTTGCATGTTCAGTGTTTGATTTAAATAATGCTATTAATGTATCGTGTATAATCCATCAGGCTCTTGAGCTCACCCCGCATCTTTATTTTAGTTGACCCTGGAGCCAGTTCGTGTTATAGCAGAGTACTATAGGAGGTGCAAACCTCACTATTGAGGTTGTTATTAGAGTTCTTTTGTTGGGTAGTTAGTTTAGACTAAGTGTATGACCCTCTAGACTGGTTTTAAATTATTAATTTTCTTTATGGTTTAGACTTCGACCACATAGGCCATGTCCAGATATTTCAGTTGGAAACTTGTTCCACATTTATTTAAATTTCAAATATAGAAGTTAATGATTTAACTATTATTGATCGCTATATGCTTTCCTTGTGTTACTCCTTGGTGAGTCCAAGAATTTAATGATTTATTTGAATGAGACATGATACGCCTAGATGGTGTTTAATGAAAATTGAATGTGAAAAGTAGCGTCCTGATTCTCGATATATGATATATGTGTCAATATTTAATGACACATTTCTCATGTATGACAGACGTGATAGAAACTAAGGATCGAGAATTGGAGTGTTACATATACACCATGCTCTACATACCAACAACATCCCAAACAATTCAAGAATAGAAGTTGCTGAAAAATGTTTCTGAACACCTTAGAAATAAGATTAGAAATTTCTAATTCAAAAATAGAAGTTGCTGAAAAATGTTTCTAAACACCCAAGAAACAAGATTATAAGTTTCTAATCCAAGAATAGAAGTTATTGAAAAATGTTTCTTAACATCCACGTAAAAAGATTAGGAGTTTCTAATTCAAAATAGAATGTTGCCAAATCTTGTTGATTTGGTGTGCATAAGAAAAGGAATCAGGTACTAAAATATATTGGAAAGTATCTTTGCTCACAAGATCACCCCATATGGACGTCCAAAATGAGATAAGAAAGTTGTCCAAACCACTTTGTGTTCACACATAAATAGGAAATCAAATGAAGCCCACATCTTGTGTTCACACTAGGAATTGGAAACCAAATCAGCCCACATTCCAAACCGTGTGCACACACAATCTGTGCATTCCAAAACATCTCCATGGATAAATGGAAAGATTCCCTAGTGTGAGCATGCCCAAACCATCCCTTTGTGCTCTTGAAACTCTATATAAAGGCCTCCTTATGCTCACTTTTTCTTCATCCTAGAGCAAGAGCTGACAAGTTCCTCTTGTTCTTTATAAGCCTTCTTCTTGGCAACTTCCTTAGTTCTTGAGTAATCTTAAAATATTTTTGAGAGCTTTTTTGATTGATGGTTTTGAATATTCATTGAGTGCTAGATGTTGGAAAGAAGGGGAAACTCTACTAGAATTTCAATGATCTTCAAATTAAGGTGGATGAGATTTCTTGAACTCTTATTTTACTAGTTTGGATTAATAGCATGTTCATGCATATTTTAATATTAGTTTATCATGCATACTTTCAGATTTCAGTTTCATTATTCATGATTTAAAATTCAGTATTAGCATGTAAGCATGTTTAAGCACTCATAAGATCATGTCATGCCTAGTTCCGTGCTTAGGTTTACTTTAAGAGTATGATACATGCTATGTGATGTTTCCATGCTTTTAATGTTTATATGCTGAATTTTATTTCTCTTATAAATGATTCATGAATGTGAGATTTAAATGTAAGAACTTGAAATTTAATAACCACATACAGTTATAGTGATCCAAAGGGATACTATGGGTATTTTTTCCATATACTTAGTGTACATAGGTCTCATTATTGTGTGCATATGTGTATAACCCAAAATACTTGGAATATGGACATGAGGTCCTAATACCAATGGAATGTGACAAGATGAATTGTCTTTCCACGCAAAAGTAGGGTATTTTGATAAAATCATCAAGGGATTGGATGTAACACCCCGTAATGTCGCGATCGTGCCATGTCGTGAGCGAACGCTAGTAAACAAGTAAATCGCTCGTTCGCGCTCGCGCTCGCGCGAAGGTGCGAATGATGCGAAGATGAAATATATTAATTGATCGAAAAATATACATAATAAAATAAAATAAAATAATAAGTTAAAAATCAATATTAGTTGGAATTAGGTGAAATAAATAAATAAATACAGAAAATAGATATCATGGTAATTTTAAGGTCATATGCTAAATTAGATGGTAACACACACATATATTTATATATATAGATATATAGAGAAAGAAAAAATGATGATAATAATAAAGTTTTATTTAAATTAAAATTATTTAAATGATTTGGTATTAATACCATTATTAATAAGGTTATAATAAAGTTTGCTAAATTAATTGAGTTGTGGAAATAAAATAAATAAAATAAATTTTGAGTTAAAAATTTCAGAGATTAATATATATATATATATATAAGCATACATGTTTTATAAAAAAATAAAAAAATAAATAAAGATAGTTAAATATATATATATAAAGATAAGCTTATGTTTTACAAGGGGTGCGTGCAAACAATTGAGGGAAGGGAGTTGGCGTACTGGAGACGCCGGAACAGGGCTGTGAAACTGGTGCGAGAATGATCGAGGGCCTTCGGATTTGGCGGTGGCTGGCTAATGGAGTATAAATACAGGATAGAACAGAGCAGAGCATGAGTTGCTGCCGTCTCTGTTGCTGGACGAGAGAAGAAGATGATGGGAAGGAAATTCTGGCCGAGAAGCCGGTGCTGTGGAGTGTGTTGCAAGCTGTTACTGCTACCGTGGACTGGAAGAAGGTGCTGCTGCGTTGAGTTGGAACTGAAAACAGAGGAACGGCGATCATACTCTGGTGGAGCTGCTGCTCATGGGTGCTGCTGTCACCATGGGCCGAAGAAAGAAGAAGCAGAACAGAAACGGTGCAGCTGCCATCGTGAGTGCGTGAAGAACCAGAGCACGGTGATCTGTTTCAACGACCGCTGCTGCTGCTACTCCACCTTGCTGCTGCCGTGAGCTGCTGCTGCAACTGAAGACAAAAGAAACCGGCGGGGGATTTTGGAGAAGAGCAGAGAGCAGCAGCGATAGCACGAACTGTGCTGTTGCTGCTGCATGTTACTGCAGCCGAACGAAGAAAATAGCATACGAACAAGAAGAAGAGGATGAAACGAGGAAGTGGAGTTGTCCCCTGCTGCCGAAATGAGAAAGAGAAATGGCTGCACATGAAGGAGAAACGGAAACAGGGGAGGCGCAGAGAGCTGAATGGAAGAAGACGATAAATGATGCTGCTGCTGCAATTTTCAGCGCGTCCTCGCTGCTTATGTGCTGTAAGCCGTGAATGAAGAAGAAGTGTAGTTGAGGAGCTGCTACTGTGTGCCGAACAGAGGGGAGAACGAGAAACAGAGCCGAGAGGCTCTGTTGTGGCTGCTGTCTCGGTTGCCAGACGAAAGAAGAAGAAGAAGACTGAAAGCAGGGGAAGAAAGCAGAGCATGAGCTGCTGCTGCTGCTGTACGCTGTTACCATCATCGCTGAACGAACAAGTGAGGAAGAAAACTGACATAGAGAAGGAAACGGGATGCTATGCTTGCTGGTGGTGCAGAAAGAAGAAGAAGACGATTAAGCAAGGAACAATGAAAGCTGCATGGGTACACCGGAATGGAAACAGAGCAATAGATTTGTTGCTGCTGGCCTGGAGCAACAAACAGGGGAAAAAAAAAAAAAAAAAGAAAAAAAAAAGAAGGAACAGAACCAAAGCTGCAACTAATGTGCTACTGCTACTGCCGTGGAATGGTGGGAAGCAGAAGATTGAGACTGCCATGGCTGGCTGTGAGTGTGCTACTGTTGTACTGCTACGTTGAAGGAGAAAAAGAAGCAAGAAGAATGAAAGCAAGCTAAGCTTGCTGCCGCTGCTGCTACTGTGAACAGGAAGAAGAAGAAGTAATAGCTGTGCATTGCTGCTGCTGTACGTGATTTCGGAGTTGGACACGAGCTGCTGTTGCGGACCAAAGGAGGAATTGATGAAGATGAATGCTGTTGCTTGCTGTGGACCGAAAAAGAAGAGCAAGAAAATTGATTTAGATTTTAATTTTTGTAAATTAAGTATAACATATTATAGAACATTAGCACTTATAAATGGAATATGCTAAATGAAATTTGAATTAGAGTGCAAATGGGATTATTAACATAGATTAAGTTATATCATAAAATTAGCACTTAAGCTGAAAAAAAAAATCAGATTAGAAATGATCTAATTGGATTTGATGAATTAGAACTAAGAATTATGCATAAGTAAATATTAAATTAAATAAGAAATCTAAAATAATGTAAATAAATTCAGTATTTTTAGACAAAGATGAGATTATCGTAGGATTTATCATCATCATAACTTGAATTAGGATCAGAGCTAATGCAAATAAATTGATATGCATTAGTAGAACAATAAAGTTTTATAATGACATAATACTAAGGTTTGGAAAATAAAGAATTAAATAATGTATCTTCATAAATTTAAATATTTAAATTAAATAGTTAAAATTAGAAATCATTGATTCAAGTACTAAATTATTTAAGTAGTTAAGTATTTAAATTAGGAAAAACAAAGGAGCGACAATTATTTGAACTAACACTGTAAATGATCTTAGTAAAATTCTACGAGTAGCGAGAGATTAAAATTATCAAATTTGAGTAAGACTAAAGGTTTGTCAAATAGAAGTCTTATTTTGTTCATAATTATTGTATGAATAACATAACTATAATAAAAAGAAATAAGAAACTATAGAACATTCAAATTGTAAAGATACAAAAGATTCTCAATAATGCGTCAAATTCCTAGTGAACATTAGTAGTAAGAAAAATAATAGAAATGTTAATTGAGAAATTATGCGTCATAACTATTTTGCAGATGAAGAACTCTAGAACATATCTCTAGCGACGAAAGGGCTAGGACATCGCTCAAGACCAGGTGGGCGTGATTTTCTCTCTCACATGTATTATGCGGATTTAAAATTCAAGACATTTGTTTGAATAGATTCTAGGTTGTTA
>JAJIYU010008229.1:0-18207 GCA_030144865.1 Tinospora cordifolia | reverse complement strand
TGTTGCAACTACTTAATGCAAATACCCAATGATGCTCTTAATGATTCAAATCGAGCATGATCAAGTGGCTTGGTGAAGATGTCCGCTAACTGTTTCTCTGTGATAACATGTTTCAGAAGAAGAGTTTTATCTTCAACCAATTCACGAATGAAATGATGTCTAATATTAAATTGTTTTGTTCTTGAGTGCTGAACGAGATTTTTTGAAATGTCAATGGCACTTTTATTGTCACAATACAAAATCACATTGTCCTGTTTTATGCCATAGTCTACGAGCATTTGCTTCCTCCATAGAAGCTGTGCGCACCAACTTCCAGTTGCTATATATTTAGCTTCAACAGTTGACAATGAAACATTGTTATGTTTTTTACTCATCCAAGCCACTAAATTATTTCCTACATAAAAACAACCTCACGAAGTACTTTTTCGATCCTCGATATTTCTTGCCTAGTTAGCATTACTGAAACCCACAAGATCAAGGTTGCTATCTCTAGACATCGATATTCCATAGTTTGTGGTTCCACTTATGTATCTAATGATTCTTTTCATAGTGCACAAATGAGATTTTTTAGGAGCAGCTTGATGTCTAGGACATACTCCTACACTACAACTAAGATCAGGTCGACTTGCTGTTAGATACAAAAGGCTACCTATCATGCTTCGGTATAGCCTTTGGTCGACGTCTTTCCCATCTGCGTCTTTTGTAATTTTAAAGGTTGTACTCATGTGTGTTCTCATGTGCTTTGTGTTTTCTAAGCCAAACCGTTTGATAAGATTCTCAGCATATTTAATTTGAGAGACAAACATACCTTCAGTGTTTTGTTTAATTTGTAGTCTAAGGAAGTAAGTTAGTTCGCCAACCATGCTCATTTCAAATTCGTTCTTTATTAGCTTTGAAAACTCATTAGATAATTCAAGTGAGGTGGAACCAAAAATAATATCATCAATGTAAAATTGAGCAATTACCATATGTTTACCTAGAAATTTTAAAAAGAGAGTTTTGTTGGCTGTACCTCTAGGGTATCCTTTGTTGATAAGGAAGTTTGTGAGACATTCATACCATGCACGGGGTGCTTGTTTTAAACCATAGTGAGCCTTTTTGAGGCAATAAACATGATGTGGATGTTCACTGTGTTCAAAACCCTTTGGTTGTTCTACAAATACTTCTTCGTTAAGGTAGCCATTAAGAAATGCACTTTTAATATCCATTTGATGAAGCTTAAAGTTTTGGGCCCAAGCAATAGCTAAAAGGATTTGAATTGATTCAAGACGAGCCATAGGAGCAAAATTCTCATCAAAGTCAATTCCTTCAATTTTGGTGTATCCTTGTGCAACAAGTCGTGCTTTATTTCTAGTGATGTTCCCATGTTCGTCAGTTTTGATTTTAAAAATTCATTTTGTCCCAATAATGTTAACATCAGATGGTCTTAGAGCAAGTTCCCATACTTCACTTCTCTCAAACTGTTCTAGTTCCTCTTACATAATAGCTATCCAATTGAAGACATTTTTAGGTTCAGTTGTTGAAGTGAAACATGAAAATCGTACTATCTCTCTATAGTTTCTTCTAGGTATATTTCTAGGCTACCTTCCTTGATTAAGATCACCTATTATTAGGTTTGATGGGTGATTGAGTTGAACTCTGGACGATGGTTCTTTGGACTGTTCTGCTTCGGTATTTTCAGGGTGGTTTATGCAATCTTTTGTTTCATTATTTGTTTCAACAGTAGTTTTGATAGTATCTTCTATAGTTTTTGGATCGCTTTCTATTGCACTTTCATCAATTAGCTTGCCTTTCTCGCCCTTTTCTTCCTTATCATAGTCACAAACTATAACATTAATTGATTCAATTACACATTGAGTTTGATTGTTGAACACTCGATATGCTTTGCTGTTGGTTGAGTAACCCAAGAATATGCCTTTATCACTTTTGGCATCAAATTTCCCTAACTGTTCCCTGTCATTTAATATAAAGCAGGTACTACAAAAAATGTGAAAATAACTTACATTCGGTTTCCTTCCTTTCCATAGCTCATATGGAGTTTGTGAAGAACCTGGCCTTATGTAAGTTCTGTTGATAGTATAGGTAGTAATATTGATAGCTTCGGCCCAGAACTTTGTAGAAAAATTAGCAGCTTGAAGCATCACTCTCGTCATCTCCTAAAGGTTGTGATTTTTCCTTTCCACCACTCCATTTTGCTGAAGAGTTTTTGGAGTAGAGAACTCGTGACTTATGCTGAGTTCATTGCAAAAGTTAGTGAAGTGCTGATTTTCAAATTCCCTTTCATGGTCACTTTTGATTTTTTTTTTTGAATATTGACGATTTTTTCATTCTTTAATTTTCTAGAGAGAGTCTTGAAGTTCTCGAAGGTCTCTGATTTTTTCCTGAGAAAGTTAACCCATGTGAATTTAGAAAAATCATCAACATAGACAAACAAAAGCCATTTTCGTCCAATGCTTTCAGTTTGCATAGGTCCAAATAGATCCATGTGAAGAAGTTCCAGAATTTGATTAGTGGTTGAAACTTGGATAGGAGGATGCTTTCTTCTTCTCTGTTTTCCCAGCTAACAAGGACCACAGATAGCGACGTGGTCAGAGTTGAGTTTTGGAAGACCTCGAACTACTCAGAGATTATTGATATTCTTCAAGTCCTTGAAGTTAACATGTCCGAGTCTTTGGTACCAGATTTCTAGAAGATTCAGGATAGTGTTTTGACATTGTTTTAAGAGAGTCATAATGCTCTTTTCAACCTGGTAACAATTATCTGCAGTATGGGTACCCTTCATGATTGACACCTTGGAGCTGTCCACTATGTGGCACCCTTCCTTAGTGAAATTAACAATTAATTCATCATCGAGCAGTTGACTGATGCTAATTAGGTTTACTTTTAGATCTTCGACATACAGAACATCCCTTAGTTTAGGCGGCCTGGCAACATTCAAGGTTCCTTTGCCGATGACTTTTCCTTTTCTTCCATCACCAAAGGTAACATGCCCATCTTTTCCTGCACACAATGAAGTAAGAAATCGTTTATTATCTATCATGTGCTTGGAACACCCACTGTCAAGGTACCATGATTCGTCCGAGTAGGCAGACAGAGCAGTGTGTGCAACGTATGCTCTATTTTGTCTTTTGGGTACCCATTTCTGAACAAGGGTGTGTGTTTTCCTTTGGAGTAAGTTCCTTTATAGACTGCAACAGTTCTTCCATCTCTGTCCCCTTTTATTGTAGTAATAATAGGTGGGAGTGCCAGGCATCTGTCTTGTGTCTATTCTCGTTCTAGACTGAACTTTTGATTTTGAAGCAGCTTTGTAGCTCGGTCCCCTTCAATCACTGGAACTTTGTCCCATGTCAACTATCTCAATAAGCTTGGCCTTTCCAGTGTTAAGACGGTGGAGTGTCTATTTTGCAGTGTTGAGTTTCAGAGTTATTCATCTAAATGTCTATCCTTTTCATCAATTTGCTCTTTTAACTTGTGGTTTTGTTCTTCCAATTCTTTGTTCTGTGAGCCAGTCTGCATCCATTTTTGATATAGAAGTTCATAAGTTTTTCTAAATTCATCAATACTTACCTCATCCACTTCACCTTCTAAAGTTGCAGAATCTTTGCATCTCGTTGGTGTAGCGAAGGCAACAAAGTTGCTCATGATTCCTTCATTTTCATCTTGACTACAATCAGATTCATCACTCCATGTGACATTTATGAATTTCTTCTTTAGCTTGTTTGCACATTCTGCTTGAATATAACTCAATCTTCCACATTCATGGCACTTAATGTTTTTGAATCTATTATTAGATTTTAAGAAATCTCTGATGTAACACCCCGGAACTTTGCGAGCGTGCCACGTCGCAAGCAAATAAATAGATAGATAAAATAAAATATTTCTTTCGTAGAAAAAAATAATAAATTGATAAATGTGCTGAAATATTATTTTTGACACATGGGCTATAAGAGTGGAAAATAAATAAACAATGTTAGGGTATAAAGGAAACAAGATATTATTAGGCTTATTATAAAGTTCTAAACTAATCAAGTAAAAAAAAAAAAAATATGAAAACTCTGGAAATTGAAGGAGGTTGCTTTGGGCGGTGAATTGGCTTCTCCGGGACGATTGAAATGAGATAAAAAAAAAACAGAGGTCGACCTGGAAGGAAAGATGGCTCTAGAAGGAAGAAGAACGGAGAAGAGGAATGGGAGATGAGGATGTGGCAGCTACTGCTATTGTGGGGAAAGAAAAGGAGCAGAGCACTAGCTGCTGCTGCTCACGTTGCCGCTACGGAATGAAGAAGGAGTTGATGATAATTTGGAAGTGAATGAACAGAAGAGATGCAGCTGCTGGTGTTGTTACAGCTGCTACTGCTGCTGCCGAATGAAGAGGAACGCCATGCAAAGAAGAAGAACGTAAAACAGGGGCGAGATGTGGGCGTGTAGCCGTTGCTGCAATCCGGACGTGAGGACGAAGAACCAGAAATGGTGTTGGGCGTTGTGCTCTGTTTTGGACGACGAGTAAGAACAAGGAAGAAACTCTGGTTGGTGGCTGCACCAGCATGCAAGAAGAAGAAGACAACCAAGGAAGGGAAAACAGATGGTGGTGATGCTGGTGCAGCTGGTTGCTGCAAACCGTGAAGAAGAAGAGAGCATGGAAGCCGGAAAGAAGAAGAAAAAAATTCTGCAGCTGTGATCTAATGGCTGTGCATGATTAAGTGAAGGACGAAAACAGAGCAGCATGGTTTTGCTGCTGGTATTGCTCCCTACCGCCGAACGAACAGGTGAAGAAGAAGACTGAAACGGAAAATAGGGGCTGCCCTGTTGCTGACCGTGAGGCCAAGGAATGGGGTGAGCGGTGTGGATTGAGTGGCTGAATAAGAGGAGTGCTGCCGTGAGGTGCGTGATGACGAAGTGAATGACAGGGGAACAAAAAGGAAAAAAAGATGGAGTTTGGGTGGGAGCTGAATGAAGAAGACGATGAAGAAGTTGGGTGGTTGTGAACCACGAACAGATGGAGATGAAACACTGCAAATAAGAGAAACAGAAAACGGGTACTAGGAGCACAAAACCCTGAAGTTTGATCTTATGGGTGGTGGATTTTTGGGCTTGAAACCGTGAGTTGGTTTTTCCTTGTTTGTTGATCGTGATGAATATGAAGAAGACCTGCTGTGAAATTACGCTTGGTGTGGGTGTTTGTTTACTGCTACTGCCATATAAAAAAAAGACATGAAGAAAGAAGACGTGTTTGTTGATTTAAATTTAGCTGGGTGAAACACTTGCGGACCGGGAAGAATGAATGGAAGAAGAACCACTGGATGTGAGATTGGAGCATGAGGAGTTGGAGCACGGTTGGGCAAGTTGGAGAAGAAGAAAAATTTTGGTTTTCATCTTGAGATTTGAGG
Source organism: Tinospora cordifolia (assembly GCA_030144865.1). NCBI lineage: Eukaryota > Viridiplantae > Streptophyta > Magnoliopsida > Ranunculales > Menispermaceae > Tinospora > Tinospora cordifolia. Next base: position 12,821 of record JAJIYU010008229.1, on the reverse strand, counting down.
ATTTAATTTTGGGTTGTGCGTCTCGTTGCCAGATTTGGTGTAAGTATGAGTGGATATTACTAGAAATTGGGGGCAACAACGTTTACCCGTGGCTGTCGTATTCGCGCAAAAAAAGAAGGGTAGCAGTCCTTTGTGTAAAGAAGACGAAGTGAGGTAAGACTTGAACTGCTATTTTTAGATAGTATGAAATTATTTTAAATAAGAAAACAAAATAAAATTAGAAATTTATAAATTGAGGTAAATAGGATTTCAACCGTGAAGACTAGCTTAGAAAATTTATTTAATAATTTAAATTAAATAAATTTAATATGAGATTATCTATTAATTATTGAATACAAAGATTGATTAATTTAATAAAATTAAAGTAATTAATATTTTCAATTAGGATTGCAAAAATGGTTCTCCAACATATCAATAATTTTATTTAATACTAAAAGTTTAGAATTCATTAATGTAAAGTAGTTGAAAACATGAAAAATAAACTTCTTGAATTAAAAAATTTTTATAAAGAAAATACTAAAATCTTAGACTTTAAAACCAAACTTGGAATGTCTAAGAAGTCTTATTTTGTTTGTAATTAAACTGATCATGATGTTAATAAATTATTTAAATTACAACGATTAAGTTATTAGAACTCTAATTATATGATAAAAGCCTGCAAGTAAATTATTAAAGTTGAAATTTCAAATTAAGGAATTTAAGAAGTCTCAGAAACTATTTTAATTAGAATATAAAAAATTTTAGAATAATATTAAATTAGTTGGAAGTAATGTTTGAACTCCATAATCATCTTATAAATTATTTAAGCTTAAGAGTAATTCTATTAAGTGTTAAATTTTAGATTTGTATATATTAGCGTATCGAGGATCTCGAAGGAAAGCAAGGAGCCGTGAAGATCGGCGAAATCAGGTGGGCATGACTTCCTTGCTCATATGTATTATATGGATTTAAGATTCAAAGCATTTGATTGAGTAGTTCTAGGTCATTAGAATTTGGTTAGGTAATGAATTTGTTTGGCTTACGTGAATGACTTGTGATGTATGATAAATTATTTAGTCCATGCATAATTAGTTCATGATATGATATTGCAATTGGGTTTACTCAAATATGGCATGCATGACTAGGAACATATGCATCTAGATCTTATTGTTTACTCATGCATCTTATCACATTAAGTTACATGCATAGTTTGGATTAAATGTATTATGTGATGCTTGGTATGTTGGTGATTGTTTGTAAGACTAAAATAAGACGATGGTTTATTAAGAATCCATGTACCGGTACGATTGACGAGCCTGAAGCGGATCGAGGTAACATCTCCTATATGTCACTGCTTGAAATTGTCGAGCTACAAAGCAGATCGTAGGTATTCCCAACCGGAGCTGACTGTGACAGCCTGAAGTCTTTGGGAGGCGATATGGCGTCGCGATAAGTATTCTCTCTTAGGCTGTGATGTGAGTGTCGATTGATTTTAGACGGGTATTTGAAACCATTTGAGATTTGATTGGATCACAGGGAATACCGAGAGGTATCTCAACCCTCTTTCAGTCTTAGACTCAAACTAAAACAAATGAATGTTTGAACGTCTAATGTTTGAAAGTGTTTGTAATGTTTTGAATTGGGTCTGCATAATGCTTGTGATGTATATGAACGATCCACTAAGCTTTCGAGCTCACTCCCACTTTATTTTTCAAGTACATCTAAACATAGAGCAAAATAAATTACATCAGAAGACTCGTACTGTGATTGGACACCTCATGGGGAGGTCGTCCGGGATAGGTGACTTGGAGGTCATGTTTTATGTATTTTACTAGATTATTTTAATGTATTTACAGTGGTTTTAACTTTGGTTGTTTTCTCTTTAAATGACTTTCCTTGATTAACGATTTTGGGTTTGAATGAGTAGTTTTAAAGTCTTTCTGCTGCATTATTTATGATTTGTATTGCTAAACCGGTGAATGTTTTGAGGAATGGTTTTGATTCTTTTGTTCTGTATGAGAAATTGATCCAGACGTTGACGTAAGAACAAATTATTATGAACTTGATTTTGAAGAAAAAGATTTAAACAGAAAGAAAATTTTTGGTAGCACCTTGATTTTCAGCGGGCGACAATCCACACGTGAGAAAACATGTGAACGGAGGTCCGGTTGAAAATTGGGGTGTTACAAATATGGTATCAGAGCTCAGTATTATGATGCATTGGGTTAGATTTGAGTTCATCGGATATAATTTTCACTGGAATGGAAATTTTACTGAATTTGATTTTCATTGAAGATAAATTTCATCGGATTTGATTTCACTGAAAAATAAATTTTTTTGAATATGATTTTGGAAAAAGGGTAGTATGGGTAGAGATCTAGGTAAAAGTAAAGTGATGCTAGAGAACCTGAGTCACTGATTACAAGTGTGACTTGAATACTGAAGGGTGTTCCTGATAGTCGATTTCTTCTTGAGGAGGGTACCCCGAAGGTTAGTGGCCTTTCTTGGAAGAAGTACCCCTGATGGTTTATCTTTGTAGTGGCCCTCATATGGTTGGTGCCTTCTTTGGAAAGAGTGCCCCGATGGATTGGCCTTATAGAGTTGTTCTTGAGGGTTGGTGCCATTTTTAGAAGGTGCACTGTCCCTGATGGTTTGATCCCAACTTCAGGAAGATGTCCTTTAAAGTTGATCCCTACTCGGGAACAAGTCTAATTCGGGAACTATAGCATCACAAGAGATGCAATGGAGTTGAACACCATGACTGTAGGTCTAAGTAGAGACCGAGTGCTGTCTTGAGAGTGCAGTGGATCATAAATAATTAAAAGCTTAGAATATAGGTTAGAGACTGATAATGTGTTTGAACGCACACTTGTTTGGTCAGGAACCGAGTTTGGGAGGAGCCTATATCTCTGGTCCCTATGTAGGATGGGGTGCATAGGGATTTGGGGGTACAGAGGAATCCTGGGTTCAGAGAATGACGGACCATGTTTGGTGAGTGATCGATTTCTTTGGTTGAACTTGTACGCACCATATTGTATTGGGATGGGGCCATACAGTATGGTGGGGCTCGCATCAGCCTTAGAACATGTCTGTGGTTGCACTGTCATGCTATTTTTTAGCCAAGGGCCCAGTTAAAAATGGTGGGATAGTTGCAGTCATGGATATCGAGACACTTGCGCCATTGTTTGGGTGTAATGTAATCCTGGGCGGAAGTTTGTGTGGGAGGGTGAGTGTGGGATGGGGCACACGGCCCTGGAAGCACAGATGGAAGCTTCAGGATCGCATTATGCTAGCATGCATTGTTTGCTTGGTTGTTGGATGACTGGTTGTTATATATGTAGTTTGATTATCTAAGTTATAACCCAAACTCCTGTACCTAGAAATAGACGAAATGCTGCCAACTTAGAAGCATAAACCCCTAGACAACTGAGATAAATCGAGAACTTAGAGACTATGCACCTAGAGTCACCCTAGCACGAGAAACGCGAAAGGGTATAGGTGGGAAGGAACAAATTGAAGAATGATTTGAGCCTACAAATTCATGAAGAATGGAAGGAATTTAAACTTGCTGGGAATTTAAATTGAATATGTCAGGTTCTTGAACAATAAGTGTAGTGGCTGAGCTTTTGGGTTTTCATAGAAAGGTTGAAGTAAATCAACTTATAACTTGATTAATGTTGATCGAGATCTTATGAAATCTAAAGAGCCAAAGGAATTGTCATTAGTCAACCATTGGATATATTCGAAGAGAACCCTTAGGCTAGGAGAACTTTTCTTTCTATCCGAGTTTAGCGGATGGTTGAACGGATACAAGCCAAACTTCCTAGAACATCCCAGTTCATCCTTGTCATATGCCAGAGAGGAAAACATCTACTATATATGGTCCGTGGATGAAGAAAAGTCTAGCTGATGTTGGTATTGTGACTTAATGCATTGTTCCAACAAGGGTTAATTACTTGAGAAATGTTCTTCTGCAGATTAATACCAAACTTGGTGGTTTAAGTTCTTTGTTGTTAGTTGAACAATCTCCTTCTAGTCCCCGGATTTCCAAGGCTCCAACTATCATTCTTGGAATGGATGTTTCACACGGTATTTTTGGTCAGCATGATCTACCCTCTATTGCTGTGGTAGTGAAATTTTAGATAATGACCATTGATCTCTCGGTATAGGGCATCTGTAAGAATACAATTGCCCAAGGCTGAAATGATAGAATAGGATAATTAGATAAGTACATATCTGAGCCATTTATGCCAGAACCTTATTTAAAAAAAAAAAAAAAACTACAGTGGTTCACTACGAGAATTGCCAGATTACACGATGAAGAAAAAATGAAAATGTTTGAATAGTTCAAGTCCATCACAGATAAGAGCAAACAACAAATTACTGGTAAGTTTTAAATTCTTTTATGGAAATGTCATGGATGTTAAGGATGATACCTGGGTTAGGATATCACAGTTCTTATACTAAATCACGTTAACGGTTGTAAGCTGATCGTTCTTCTTAGCAGTAATTCAGAAAGTGCGTTTTCCAAACATTTATAAATGACAATTGAGGATGTGATGTATGAAGATAGAAGGTTGTAGCCATTGTAGTTTTTTTTCTCAGCTATGTGAAAGACTTGAAGAAATTTTAAATTGACTTTCAGCGAATATTTTTCAAAGGCACAATAAGTTGACATCCTTGATCTTAGCAAGACGATGAATCTAATGTAGGCATATAAAGATCATGACTATATTCATGGATCCGATGAATGGGATATGCTAAAGATGGAAGCGCCCTATGAGTAAGATCAGAGTAGCGCAGCAGAAGCGAATGAACCCGTGGCAAATTGTGAAAATGTAAGTCGATTGACAACACTAGTTGACCTAACTCAAATTTCGAAGACGAAATTTTATTTAAGGGGGGTAGATTGTAACACTCCGGAACTTTGCGAGTGTGCCACATTACGAGCAAATAAATAGATAAATAAAATAAAATATTTCTTTCATAGAAAAAAATAATAAATTGATAAATGTGCTAAAATATTATTTTTGACGCATAGGCCATAGGTGTGGAAAATAAATAAACAATGTTAGGGTATAAAGGAAAAAATATATTATTAAGCTTATTATAAAGTTCTAAACTAATCAAGTAAATATATATATATATATATATATATATGAAAACTCTAGAAATAGAAGGAGGTTGCTTTGGGCGGTGAATTGGCTTATCCGGGAACATTGAAATGAGATTAAAAAAAACAAAGGTCAACCTAGAAGGAAAGATGACTCTGGAAGGAAGAAGAACGAAGAAGAGGAATGAGAGATGAGGATGTGGCAGCTGCTGCTATTGTGGGGAAAGAAAAGGAGCAGAGCACTAGCTGCTGCTCGTCACGTTGTCGCTGCGGAATGAAGGAGTTGATGATGATTTGGAAGTGAATGAACGGAAGAGATGCAGCTGCTGGTGTTGTTACAGCTGTTGCTGGTGCTGTTACAGCTGCTGCTGGTGCTGGTACAGCTGTTGCTGCTGCTGCCGAATGAAGAGGAACGCCATGCAAAGAAGAAGAACGTAAAACAGGGGCGAGATGTGGGCGTGTAGCCGTTGCTACAATCCAGACGTGAGGATGAAGAACCAGAAATGGTGTTGGGCATTGTGCTCTATTTTGGACGGCGAGTAAGAACAAGGAAGAAACTCTGGTGGGTGGTTGCACCAGCATGCAAGAAGAAGAAGACAACCGAGGAAGGGACAACCGAGGAAGGGAAAACAGAGGGTGGTGATGCTGGTGCAGCTGGTTGCTGCAAACCGTGAAGAAGAACAGAGCATGGAAGCCGGAAAGAAGAAGAAAAAAATTTTGCAGCTGTGATCTAATGGCCGTGCATGATTAAGTGAAGGACAAAAATAGAGCAGCATGGGTTTGCTGCTACTATTGCTCCCTACTGCCGAACGAACAGGTGAAGAAGAAGACTGAAACGAAAAACAGGGGCTGCCTTGTTGCTGACCGTGAAGCAGAGGAATGGGGTGAGCGGTGTGGGTTGAGTGGCTGAATGAGAGGAGTGCTACCGTGAGGTGCGTGATGACGGAGTGAATGACAGGGGAACAAAAAGGAGAAGAAGATGGAGTTCAGGTGCGAGCTGAATGAAGAAGAAGATGAAAAAGCTGGGTGGTTGTGAACCACGAATAGATGGAGATGAAATACTGCAAAGAAGAGAAACAGAAAATGGGTACTGGGAGCACAAAACCGTGGAGTTTGATCTTATGTGTGCTGGATTTCTGGGCTTGAAACCATGAGCTGGTTTTTCCTTGTCTTGTTGATCGCGATGAAGATGAAGAAGACCTGCTGTGAAATTACACTCGGTGTGGGTGTTTGTTTACTGCTACTGCCATATAAAGAAAAGACATGAAGAAAGAAGACGTGTTTGTTGATTTAAATTTAGGTGGGTGAAACACTTGCTGACCGGGAAGAATGAATGGAAGAAGAGGATGTGAGATTGGAGCATTAAGAGTTGGAGCACGATTGGGCAAGTTGGGGAAGAAGAAAAATTTTGGTTTTCATGTTGAGATTTGATGTAACACCTCGCCTCCCAAGTCCCATCTTCCACGTCATCTGACGATTCAACTCTCTTTGATCAAAAATATTGGGATGCCTGGGATGCCCGGGAGACGGACTCGTGCTACATTTTCTTCTTCTTAGACCGAAATGCATTTGGATTCTTGTGTACATTAGTCTATGTACCAAATAAAATCATGGTAAATAAAATTCTTCATTTATTCATTCGAAAATTTCGAGTACAATAATCCATTATAGCGAAAAATAAATTCAAAGTTGAAATACATGATTTAGTTTAGGCCGATGCGCCCTATATTGAAATAAATAAAACTTTCAATAGATAAATCTCCTTGCAAGTTGATTAATTCCATGTGATGTGAAAAATAGGAGGTGAGCTAAAAAGCCCAGTGAATCATTCCATCTATTTAATCCATTATTTCAACCAGACAATACAAGCAAATCAAACACTTTCAGAGATTAATTCGATTCAACCAATATATTAATTCTGTCGTAATTTAGACTGAACGGAAATACCCTCTATGCTCCAGATCTAGGGAGAGAGATAAATTCTGAAACTCAAACCCATTTTTAGTGGGGTCATTCTTGAAACCCGTTCCATGCTGGTGTCAGTATTGACAGCCAGTTCCAATTCTACATGGAATGCAGAAAGTCCCCCGTACCGGTACGTGGTTGAAATCTTATTTAATCTGATTTTTGTGTGCAAGAGCATAGTAAATAAATATTTTAACAATAATTAAACATTCCAACAGTACAACATGATAAACTAACAGAAACACAGATTTTCGATTTCTAATGTAGAAGATCGTACAAGACGCAACTACAGAGCATACTCTCTCAAACAGGAAAAATGACTTTCAATTTCTGATGTAGAAGATCGTACAAGACGCAACTACAGAGCATACTCTCATGCAACATGATAATTGAATGACATAAATGCAAAGAACTAGAATAAAAGCAAAAAAAATCAAGCTAACCAAATAAGCAAGCATCATCTAAGTCAAAATAATAAATTAAAAGAAAGGAAAGAAACTCACCTCGAGATCGCTTCCTAAATTATCACTTCATGACTACTACTTCACGAACTATTTAGAATAGCTCAAGCAAAGAAGAACTAAAGCTAAGGTTGCCAAGAAAGAGGCAAAGAGAGAAAACAAGAGGAATTTTCAACTCTTGTCTTTGGGATGAATGAAATGGGTAGAGTAGGGGGGTTTATATAGGGCCCTTTTCCAAATAGTGTCTCTATCTTTCCAATGCGGGATTATCACTTCCTACATATGCCCACTTTAACATCTCACCAAATGAGATATTTCATTTATGAATGCATTTTCTTTACACATATACTTCTCTATATATATTAGCATCATACTAAACGAAATATTATTTTCATGAGTGCATCTAATTAATACTTTATACACATTCTTTTCTATATTAATACCATACTAAAAATACTATTTTCTTATTCAAATAGAGAAGCATATATTTATCCAACAATTCTATATGTCTAATATTAATCAATGTATATTCCTTTATACTTCTATGCTAACTAATTAATTGCATACCAATGACAAATATATATGTATTTATATATAAATATATAAGTATATGTGTTTTAAACTCAAATTTCGGTTATTACGTCACTAAAATTTCAGGTATTACATTTGAGGATTTAATTTTGGGTTGTGCATATCGTTGCAATGATTTGGTGTAAGTATGAGCTAAAGCTGTAAGGAAAGGAAGTGGATATTACTAGAAATTGGGGGCAACAACGTTTATCCCGCGGCTGTCGTATTCGTGCGAAGAAAGAAGGGTAGCAGTCCTTCGTGTGAAGAAGACGACGTGAGGTAAGACTTGAACTGCTATTTTTAGATAGTATGAAATTATTTTAAATGATTTTAAATAGGAAAACAAAATGAAATTAGAAATTTAGAAATTGAGGTAAATAGGAATTCAACCGTGAAGACTAGCTTAGAAAATTTATTTAATAATTTAAATTAAAGAAATTTAATATGAGATTATCTATTAATTATTGCATATAAAGATTAATTAATTTAAAAAAATTAAAGTAATTAATATTTTCAATTAGGATTGCAGAAATGATTCTCCAACATATCAATGATTTTATTTAATACTAAAAGTTTAGAATTCATTAATGTAAAGTAGTTGAAAACATGAAAAATAAACTTCTTGAATTAAAAATCTTTTATAAGGAAAATATTAAAATCCTAGACTTTGAAACCAAACTTGGAATGTCTAAGAAGTCTTATTTTGTTTGTAAATAAACTGATCATGATGTTAATAAATTATTTAAATTACAACGATTAAGTTATTAGAACTCTAATCATATGATAAAAGCCTGCAAGTAAATTATTAAAGTTGAAATTTCAAATTAAGGAATTTAAGAAGTCTCAGAAACTATTTTAATTAGAATATAAAAAATTTTAGAATAATACTAAATTAGTTGGAAGTAATGTTTGAACTCCATAATCATCTTAGAAATTATTTAAGCTTAAGAGTAATTCTATTAAGTGTTAAAGTTTAGATTTGTATATATTAGCGTATCGAGAATCTCGAAGGAAAGCAAGGAGCCCTGAAGATCGACGAAATCAGGTGGGCATGACTTCCTTGCTCATATGTATTATATGGATTTAAGATTCAAAGCATTTGATTGAGTAGTTCTAGGTCATTAGAATTTGGTTAGGTAATGAATTTGTTTGGCTTACGTGAATGACTTGTGATGTATGATAAATTATTTAGTCCATGCATAATTAGTTCATGATATGATATTGCAATTGGGTTTACTCAAATATGGCATGCATGACTAGGAACATATGCATCTAGATCTTATTGTTTACTCATACATCTTATCACATTAAGTTATATGCATAGTTTGGATTATTTTTCATGTGTATTATGTGATGCTTGGTAGGTTGGTGATTGTTTGTAAGACTAAAATAAGACGATGGTTTATTAAGAATCCACGTACCGGTACGATTGACGAGCCTAAAGTGGATTGCGGTGACATCTCCTATATGTCACTGCTTGAGATTGTCGAGCTACAAAGCAGATCGTAGGTATTCCCAACCGGAGCTGACTGTGACAGCTCGAAGTCTTTGGGAGGCGGTATGAAGTCGCGATAAGTACTCTCTCTTAGGCTGTGATGTGAGTGTCGATTGATTTTAGATGAGTATTTGAAAACCTTTGAGATTTGATTGGATCACAGGGAATACCGAGAGACATCTCAACCCTCTTCCGATCTTAGACTCGGACTAAAACAAATAAATGTTTAAATGCCTAATGACTGAAAGTGTTTGTAATATTTTGAATTGAGTTTGCAAAGTGCATGTGATGTGTAGGAACGATCCACTGAGTTTTTGAGCTCATTCTCACTTTATTTTTCAGGTACATATGAACATAGAGCAAAATAAATTATGTCAGAAGACTCGCACTTCGATTGGACACCTCATGGGGAGGTCGTTTGGGATAGGTGACTTGGAGGTCATATTTTATGTATTTTACTAGATTATTTTAACGTATGTATAGTGGTTTTAACTTTTGTTGTTTTATCTTTAAATGACTTTCCTTATTTAACGATTTTGGGTTTGAATGAGTAGTTTTAAAGTCTTTTCGCTGCATTATTTATGATTTGTATTGCTAAACGGGTAAATGTTTTGAGGAATGGTTTTGATTCTTTTGTTTTGAATGAGAAATTGATCCAGACGTTGACGTAAGAACGAATTATTATGAACTTGATTTTGAAGAAAAAGATTTGAACGGAAAGTAAATTTTTGGTAGCACCTTGATTTTCAGCGGGCAACACTCCACATGTGAGAAAGCACGTGAACGGAGGTCCAATTGAAAATTGGGGTGTTACATCTGATAGGTCTCTTATTTTTAGATTTGATCTTGGGAGATGAGTTTGATTTTCTATATTTCTTTAGAGATCTGAAAAAATTTTTGGTTTCTGATTTGATGAGCTCATTTTCTTTGTCATTCAAATTTATTTCAGCCTGAAGTGCAACACTCTTTTTAGGTTTTTGATTTGATGAACTCATTTCATAGGTCTGAAGGGAACCCATAAGCTCATCAAACTGCATTTTTGTGAGATACTTAGCTTCCTCTATGGCTGGCACCTTTGCTGCAAATCTTGGAGGCAAAGACCTAAGAGTCTTCCTAACCAGTTTTTCATCTAAGTATTTCTTTTCCAATTAGAAAGCTTGATTGGCGATATCACAAAGCTTACTGTTGAAGCTTGAGATATTTTCCTATCCCTCATGAACAGTTTGAAGAGTTTCCCACGCCTCTTTTGCAGTTTCACATGTAGAGATTAATTTGAACTATTATGTGTCAACAACATTGAAGATTGTGTTCAGGGCCTTAGAATTTGCGAGAAACAATCTTTATTCTTCTTTAGACCAATTAGACTTGGATTTTGCATCTGAACTGTTTTCTAAAATAGGTTCAGTCCGTCCTTCTTCCACAGTCTTCCAAGCATATTCATCTAAAGATTGGATAAAAATTTGCATCTTCGTCTTCTAATAGGTATAGTTGCCTTCTTCAAAGAGAGGAGGACGAGAGATAGATCCCCTTCTTTGGGTTGATGATAAACTGGTATTGAGTAACTCATTTTAACCACCGGATCACACCTGCCAAGTTAAAGGCAAAGATCAATGTAGGGTGACCCACTTTGATATCAATTGAAATAATCTGAGTCACAACTATTAGTGAAAATAAAGCAAATGAACAATAGTGCACAACAATTGATTACACAGTTCAGCCTTTACCCCTATGTCTGCGGGGCCTTACCCGGTAAAGAGATTTCACTAAGGTTAAGCAAAATACACTGCTTCTCAACAAGTCTTCTTCTTACAACAGGTTGCCTTTGACCTTAAACCTCACAAAAGATCTTGAGCAGAAGCTGTCACACTCTTCAGACTAGCAGGCAGTACCAAATGATGGCTGCTTTACTCTATCCAAAGAAACAGATATAATAGCACTCTTTCACGCTAGATCACTTAATAAACAGTACAAACATTGTTTCATACAAAAGTGATAAACTAGAAACTAAACAGCTTGAAAACAATGAAGATCCGAGTGATAAACAAGTCTACAATCATCCCATAATAAATAGACTTGGATCTGTGCAGACTGTGAGACACACTGTGATATGATACTATTGGCACAGATTGTGGGAAAATAGATTTTCAGAAATCTGTTTTGTAACATCTCAAAAAAAATTCATAGGAAATTTGAATTTTTACTTAGAAAATTATACAAAATTGATGAATGAAAAATTTGGCATGTCCTAGTTACCCAAGTGTGGAATAAAAATCAATTTAGTGGATTTTTGGAAAAAAAATATGATTATAATGCATAAAATGGGATATCATGGTCAAAAACACAAGGATATGTGCAATTTTTGATGAAATTAGGATTAGAAAGTCAATTGGGGTCGAGATGTGAAAAAAATCCGAAAAGAAAGCAAGAAATAGGGTTGAAAAATCAAAAACAAACTCAAAATGCTGTGAACCATAAATTTGTAATCAGGATTAGCATCCTACGACCAAGATCAAGTCCGCACGTACGCACGAGAGCACCGAATAAGCCAGATCGAACAACCAGAAATCTGCATGCGTAACTGGAGGAATATCAAACGGCTAGAAAGAGTTTTGTTGATAGCGAAATCGGACCGCACACCGTGATAGAGGAAGATTGGACGGTCCAGATCAAAGCCACGTTGAGAGATCGCGAATGTTGATGCGCTCGAGGAAGATCGGATGGTCTAGATCAAAGCCGTTTTGATTAAGATCACGATCGTTGATGTGCTCGAAGAAATCCAATGGCTATGATAAAAAATTTGAAACCTATTGATTTATCCGAGATTAATCCAACAGTTCTGATCAGATTTGATTGGGTGTCTCAAGGAATATCTGAGGACCTAGAATTAAATCGAATTATAAATTACTAAAATACGTTAAAATTATGAAAAATACGAACTAAAACCCGAAAAATCCAAAAAAATAGTTTCTAATTCCGAAAAATATTTCTAAAATCTAGAAAAAATCTGAAAAATATTCTTTTTGCTCCAAAAATTAGAAACTACGAAATTTGGTAGAATTAGAGTGTTTTATTCATAGAAGGATACAAAACTTTCTATTTTCTTCCCTTGGAAAATCTATATAAACCCCCTTAGGCCCCCAATTTCATTCATTCCAAAGAATAAGAGTTGAATGCTCCTCTTGTTTTCTCAAAGCCTTCTTCTTGGCACCTCCCATCTTCCCTTCTTGTGTGTGTGAGA
>JAJIYU010008228.1:0-18376 GCA_030144865.1 Tinospora cordifolia | reverse complement strand
ATTCGGTGCTCCTGGACGTTGTTTAAGCCTTTGATCTTATTCGTTGGATCGGACAGATTGAATCTGAACCGTTGGATCGTGTTTCTAATTACAAAATCCATTTCTAAAGCTCTTCTATAATCCGAATTTTAGCCAATTAGACACTTCTAAATTGATAAAAATTTGATTTTTTGTATATTCTCTTCCATATTGATGATTTGTTAAATATTTTCCCTTTCTAATTATTTAATATTGCATTTATTTTGTATATTTCTATTTCTTTAATATTTAATTAATGTTATTAGTTAAATAATCAATATTTTCCATTTTCTTGAATTATATTTTATATATTATTTTATTTTTCATTTTCAGGTAATAAATTATGTAATTATACCTTAATATTCACATATTGTTTGATTTATTTTTAATACATACATTTTATTTAATTATATGTATTTTTCTATGTACATATCCCCATAATATATACTATTCACATTTTTTGTGTTAATATACACTTTATTCATACCCATATTAATCTATATGTGTATTTATACTTTATTTTTATTTATTTATTTTACTAAACCTTTACTTTTTTTAATTATCAAATTAAGGTTTTATTTGTTTAATTTTTACTATATCTCTAACTTATTTTATTTTTCATATGCCAACCCACCATTTGCACCCAAAATTTCTTAAAATCTTTGAAATTAATTTATTTGACTTATTTAATTTATTTTAAATTATTTGACAAAATTCTGGGATATTACAACTACTCGCTGGATTTTCTTCTTCTTCTTTTTCTTCTTCGTGAATCACGCACCAACAACTCAGCAGCATAAATCTGCTGATTTTTTCCTTCATCGCACACCGAACAATACACAGATGGAACGACAACACGTAGTTCTTCACAAATCATGCACAACAACTATTCTTCGTTCGTTTGTCCAGCTGCAGCAGATCATCTTCTTCGTGGCGTAGGAATGCACCAACAGCTCAGATCTGTTCCCAAACCATGGCTGCTTCCTCGTTCAAGTTTGTGATTCACAGTAGCAACAACCAGCACCTGCTGGTTTCGTTCATCACGATTTTTAGGTTTCCATAAAACTGCGCAGATCTGATTTTCCTCCTCTTTCGCATCTTCTTCTTCGCCAAACCAGCAATAGTTGGTTCTCCTTTCTTCAACACAAACAGAACATAGCAGCTGCAACGAAAATAACAAGCAACAAGGTGGCAGAGGCAAGTAGATCTGACGAGCTATGAACTAGATCCACGGCTAGCAATCCAAATCTGGCGTGATTGAGCTTGCAGTGGTGGTTTGTTTTGCAAGTCCAACAAGACCTGGAACGGTGATGGTTGGTTTTGTGTAAATCCGAACCAGATCGCGGCTGGTTGGGTGTAGATCCGGTGTGATTTGAGCAGCTTGACGACGCTGATTTGTAGTTGCAGGTCCGTCCTTCTTCTTCCATAGCTAGCAACAAGCTCTCCTCTTTGTTCTTCCTCTTTGTGGCTCAAGAACACACAAAAACTAGCAACAATGGCAGCCGAGATTCTTCTTTGTGCAACGCAAAATGCAACTGCAATTTGTTTTCAATCCAAATCAAACCAAAAAATTTCTGGTTCTAGATCTCAAATCCAAAAGAAAACTTGAATGAAAATCTGTATTTTGTTCCAAAATCCCAAATTCAAAATCTAGAATTTTTTTTTGCTCTAGAACTTGAGTAAAAATGCAAATGATCTTCTTTTTTTTAGTGCTTGTTTTGTTGTGTTCCCTAAACATGAAATACTTCCCTTTATATATATGAGCTCACATTAGATAATAATAATTTATTTATTTATTTATTCTATCAACCCTATGATATTTAAAGTACCTATTTATATTAAATTCTTAGTTGATAGATTTATATTTTTTAAATTTCATTGTGATGTGCTCGCGTAACGAAAATTTGGGGCTATTACAATCTACCCTCATTAAAAGAATTTCGTCCTCAAAATTTAAAAGTACAAGTGCTTGTATGATGTTATCCTGTCAGGTGTTCCTGGTGAAGAGAGTTGGATATTTAGTTTGCATCTCGCTCTCCAACTCCCAGGTCGCCTCTTCCAAATCATGATGTCTCCACAACACCTTGACCAAAAGAATGTCCTTAGTCCTGAGACTTTGCACCTTATGGTTTAGTATTCTGACTGCTAGTTCTTCGTAAGTTGCATTGTCTCGAAGTACGACCTTCTCCCAGTCTATGACATGTGATGGGTTTGGCTCGTGCATTTGCAGCATCGATACATGGAATACGTTATGGATCGAGGACATACAATTCAGCAAGTCCAGCTCGTAGGCACACTCACCGACCTACTTGAGTATGTCGAGCAGACCGATAAACCTCGGTGCCAGCTTCCCTTTAATTCCAAATCGTCTAATCCCTTTCTATGGACTAATCTTCAGGAAAACTCTGTCACCCAGTTGTATAACTTTTCTGCCTACTCTGAGATGTCATTAACCTCTTTTGAATCTTTTTTACCTGGGTGTTTATTTCTTCTACCAATTTTGGCCCTGTGAGGACCTGATCCTCAAAGTCTGCCCAACAGGATAGTGATCTGCAGTTTCTGCCATAGAGTGCTTCATATGGAGCCATCCGTATGCTCGCCTGATAACTGTTGTTGTTGGCGAACTCTGCCAAATGTAGGTACTTGCTCCATTTGCCCTTGAAATCAAAGACACACGCTCTTAGCATATCTTCTAATATCTGAATGACCCTCTCAGACTGCCCATCGATCTGAGGATGGAACGTAATGCTCATGGTGAGTCTGCTTCCTAGCTCTTTTTGTAAACTCTGCTAGAATTGATAAGTAAATCTCAAATCTCTATCAGACACTATGGTCTTGGGAACACCATGGAGCCTTACAATTTCCTTGACATATAACTCTCCAAGTTTCTCGACGGGATCTATAGATCGAATAGTTAGGAAGTGAGCTACCTTCGTCAGACGATCCACAATCACCCATACAGTAGCTTCTCCTTTCTGACTCCTCGACAGGCTACTAACAAAATCCATTGCAATGTTATCCCACTTCCATTTTGGTATTGGAAGTGGTTGCAACATCCCTGAAGGTTTCCTGTGTTCTGCCTTCACTTGCTAACATGTCAAACATCTTAAAACATACCTAGCTGTGTCCTTCTTCATACCCCTCCACCAGTAGGTCTTCTTGAGATTCTAATACATCTTGTCACCACTTGGATGAATTGTATACTTAGTCTGATGAGCCTCATCCAAGATGGTTCTTCTGCATTGTCCATTACCCAGCACACAAACTTTGTTCCCCAGTCTCAGTATACCTTCTGCATCAATTCTGAAGTTTGTATACTTGCCTTGCTTAACACCCTCTCTGAGATCAATGATCCACTTGTCACCTTTCTATTCGTCTCTGATTTGGTGTAGAAGGTTCGGCTGGCAAGTCATAGCATACAAATACGCTCGTTCCTCATCTGATGTAGTACCCAAGTTATATTTACTAATTAACTGGTACATCTGCCCTCTTTCCTCATCTGATTTGTCTCAATGGTAGCGGATGATAAAAGAATTAAGTACTTAAACCCTAGGATCTTGAGTTCGAATCTTGCGAAGGTGTGTTAAAACCCCTAGGGGAGGGGATAATACCTTTGAATCACCACCTAGCATAGAGTGCCTTGAGGGGGTTCTGTGGGCCCAGGTTGGGGTCGTCACATGCCTATTTGAATTGATGCATTGTAACATGTCAGTTGACATACCTGAGTAGGTTATTGACATGACAACATTTTTATTTGTTGGGGCCCTTTCTTTAAGCCGAAGGGTAGCCCAACCGGCACAGTGACCCAACGAATCCACTTAGCGAGTCAAGTTCACCCAATCATTGTTAAACCTTTCCAACTGCAGTATTAAGTGATATCAGAATAATTTAAGGATTCATTTTAAGGAGTACGAAAGTAAACAAACATTACAAGGAGTTTGTACATTACATATTGTCTTGTTTCAAAAATACACAATTGACCATTATTTACATATAGAGAAATGACCAACCTCTAACAAAAACCAAGGAAAAGGAAAGGGATCATCAAAGGACTGGGCTATCACAATGCCTTTCCCTTTGTCAACCATTGAGGAACCTAAAATGTTAGTAAAATAGCAAACCTAAATTTCAACAAGACTTAGTGAGTAGTAAAATTAACATGTTACATATAACTAACATTCCAAAAACAATGCATGTATACATGAACAATAGTGATGAAATAGTGCTTGAAAACATGACATAGAGTACAAGCATTCTAAACAATGCAATAGTTTAAAGAAGAATATTTTAAATACATGGTAGTTAAAAACTGTATATGGGCTAGCGTTTCAAATCATCAAATCCAACCCTGTGGTCATCGCTCAAGCAGGTCGTAAATCAAACGTACCAGCCATTCAAGCAGGTTATGAGCTAGGCATATCCTCGAATACCCTAACCCTACGCTCGGTCCTCAAGTGTCGTCACTCAAGCGAGTTGGAAGCTAAGCGCATTGATCATATGCCCTAACTCTACACGCAAACCTCAAGTCTAATTTTAATCACATCATGTACCCTAACCCTGCGCTTCGACCTTGAGTCTATGGTCTCATTATCGATGTACATCTATATATACTTCAAACCAATTGATGTAGCTCAAATCACATGAAACAATTAAACCCATGTCATTCACTCGTGTTTTATGCAAGGAATACAAGTTAAAATAAACACACAAATTAAACTCTTCACCTCGGGTCCTGTGTAGCAATATTCCATCGACACTCGACCTAGTCTCGCAGTATACACTCGAATATGCGTTATTTAACCCAATTTCAGTTCTTTTGATATATATATGGCTCAACTTTAGCTCCATTATCCCTAACCGATCTTTGTCAACGTCAAATTTGGTCAATCGATTAAACTTGGTCAACTAGTTAACATGATCAATTTTGGTCAAATTAGATCAATATGGGTCAATTTGGGTTAATTTCGTCAAAATCCTCAATTTTTGACACTTAGTCAAATTTTTAGCTTTATGTTCCATCTACGCAGCAAATTTTTCGATTTTTTTGCGATCAATCTGTAAATTGGATTTGAAAAAAAAATTTCATGTTTGATCTACACTCCCTAAATATTTACTAGAATTTTAGTTTGAGATTTTTGGGTTTTGTTTGATAAGGTTTTTAAGTGAGATATCAGTAACTTTACATTCTCAAATTTCATGTAATAGACAACCATTGTTCATGTAAATTGACCTACTTACCGAACTCAGATTGGGATGAAATTTAGTACACTTGTTTTTGGGATACCCAGTAAGGTCTCCACCAATGTTTCGCTCAAAATACCAAGGTTTGGTCAGTCAGTTGTTCCCCCAAAGTCTCAACTGAATAAAAAAAAAATTTATGTTCATATTTTTCTATGATTTTTAAGTGTTTATTTTTTTTCATTAAACCACTAATTCAAGGCTATTTCTTAAACCTAATATAAGTGTTTAAATCACAGAACATCCACCTATTAAGACCCATTGTAATATCTTACATTGGTCTGGCACTAGAGCAATGTCTAGGCTAAATGAACAATTGCAAGCCTTATTAGTGCTAAGCACTTTTGGGAGACTTAGGTTCGAGTCTTGCCAACAACAAAACTCTACACCCAATCAGTGGTGGCAAAAGTGGGAAAAATATCAGTGTTAGTGAGCCTGAGTTGTTACAGATGATATCAGAGCAGCTTTGTGTGTACTGGAGGTGTGAATCTCAAGGATGAGATTGCTCCCAAGGGGGTGAATTGTAATATCCCACATCTGTCTGATTCTAGGGAGTTTTCTAGGCTAAATTGCATTCGAAGGGTCTTATTGTGCCAAACGCTTTTGGGAGGCATACGTTCAAGTCTTGCTAAGAACAAAACCCTGCACCCAGTCATTGGTGGCTAAGGTGGAGACAATATCATCATGGTGGGCTCGGGTTGTTACAAATGGTATCAAAGTCGCTGTGCATGTATCAGATGTGTGAATCTCGAGGATTAGATTGTTCTCAAGGGGGGTGGATTGTAATATCCCACATCGATCTAACTCTAGGGGGATTCCTAGGCTAAATGTGTATTCGAGGGTATCTCATTGTGCTGAATGCTTTTGGAAGACTCAAGTTCGAGTCTTGCTAAGAACAAAACCCTACACCCAGTCAATGGTGGCTAAGATGAGGACAATATCGGTACATAGTGGGCCTAGGTTGTTACAAATGGTATCAGAGCCGCTTTAGGTGTGGTGGAGGTGTAAGTCATGAGGACAGGACTACTCCAAGGGGGGTGGATTGTAATATCCCATATCGGTCCGACACTAGAGCGATGCCTAGGCTAAATGAGCAATTGCAAACCTTACTAGTACCAAAGGCTTTTGGCAGACTTAGATTCGAGTCTTGCCAAGAACAAAACCCTGCACCCAGTTAGTGGTGGCTAAGGTGGGAATAATATCAACACATAGTTGGTTCGAGTTGTTACAAATGGTATTAGAGTCGCTCTGTGTGTACCGGAGGTGTGAATCTCAAGGACGAGATTGCTCACAAGGGGGGTGGATTGTAATATCCTACATCAGTCCGACTCCGGGGAGATTCCTAGGCTAAATGTGCATTTGAGGGTATCTAATTATGCCGAGCACTTTCGGGAGACTCAAGTTCGAGTCTTGCCAAGAACAAAACCCTACACCTAGTCAGTGGTGGCTAAGGTGGGGACAATATTGTCACGGTGAGCCTGGGTTGTTACACCTATTTGAAACAGTGAGTAACGGTGGCTAAAATCCTACCCAAACATATCCTCAAACATTTAGCCTGAATTAACAAAACTTTGAAATTTTTCGAAGTACTAGAATATATGTACTGATGCAACTTTACATGTATAGAAAATCATGAATACAGAAGCTTAGGGTACGAGGTTTATACTTTCTTGTAGCCTCAAGTGTGAAGATTAAGCACTCCAAGTTTTAGCCCAATCAAACGTTCCTAACAGCTTCAACCATTGTCTCGAAGTTGGTTCCAATAACACTTTTTGTTGTCATAGTTAGCAAGCAACCAATTTCAGCACCTTGTAAACCACATTCAAGATCTTAGTTTTCATTTTCCAATGGTTGGAACTTGAAATACATATGATAAAGACAATATAGGGTGTTTTTACCTCAAGGAACAACCTCAGATTAACTGGTGAATACACCTCCAAAGTTTGGACCAACAAAGTTACTCTGCTTCAGCTTTTCAACTATGTTGAACAATTCACTTTGGTGGACGTTTTTGTCCCTAATGGTTAGGGGTTTGGACCAAGGGAAAACACAATCTTGTATAGGGAAATAAAAGCTTTCCAATGGCTATAATATCAGGGAATTCAGGTTTGGGATGAAGGAGATATGGGGTGTTGAAGGTGGCTTGTTGCAACTACAAAATGCAGAGAAACTAATTTTTGTTGCGTGTTGGGAGGCTTCTTGCACGAAGAAATGGCTTGCCACATGGCCATCCACATGGCTCATGGGTTGTCATGCAAGGTGTCTTATTGTCATGGAGCGTGGGCCACTAGGGACGTGGGTCGGCCCACGTGCCAGGTTTGGCCCACACAGGCCGAGTAGCCATGTTGAGAACTTGTGTCCTTCACTCCAAAGGTAATGGAGCAAATACTTGCACTTGGCGAAGTTCGCTAATAATAATAGTTACCAGGCGAACATATGGATGGCTTTGTATGAAGTTCTCTATGGTCAACCTTGTAAATCTCCATCATGCTGGACAAACTTTGAAGATCATGTGCTCACAGGGTCAAACCTAATACAAGAGATGAATGAACAGGTGCAACAAATTCAAAAGAGGCTAAACACAGCTTAGAGTAGACAAAAGAGCCATGTAGACAAGAGGAGAAGGCCTTCCAAGAGGGTGATAGAGTACTCTTGAGGATCAACCCTCAGAAAGGAATTAAACGTTTTGGGATCAAAGGGAAATTATCACCAAGGTTTATCGGTTTGTTTGAGATACTTAGACAGGTTGGTGAGTGTGCCTATAAGTTGGATCTATCGAACAGAATGTCCTCTATCCACAATGTACTCCATGTATCAATGCTATGGAAGTATGAACTAGACCCCTCTCACATCATACATTGGGAGGAAGTTGACATTTGAGACGATGCTACTTATGAAAAAGTAGCAATCATGATATTAGATCGCAAGGTGCAAAGTGTCAGAACCAAGGATATCCTTCTAGTCAAATTTCTATGGAGACATCATGACCTGGAAGAGGCTACTTGGAGTTAGTGAGCAAAATATGGAAGAAGTACTTGGACCTCTTCACTAGGAGTTGTTGATCGGAGAGCATCATACAGGTATGTGATCATTTTAAATTTCGATGACAAAATTGTTTTAAAGGGGGATAGATTGTAATAATCCAAAGTTTAAAAAAAATTGTGTGTGAAGAAAGCGATCCCCAAATCAGGACCGCGATCCTGCGATAGAAAAATCGGTCTTCTCATGGGACTGCAGTACTGGCATGGAGATCGCGGTCGTGCGATTAAAAAGTTTTATATTTTGTTGAGGGCGTCGTATCGTGGTTCTAGATCATGGTCCTACGATTAGCAATAGTGCCAAAGGCACCAAATGCCATGATATTGTGATTGAAGACTAGAAATGGAAGTTTTGGGTTGCGAGTTATCTATATATGTGTAGAGGTACTGCACAAGAAACCCAAAACACTTCATTATGCGTTGCTCACAAACCCTAATCTCACTGCAAAACCTTAATCGCTACTGTTGATTCCATCCTTCCCACGCTTGTTCGAAACTAGAGTTATCAATCTTATGAATGTCAACAGGAAGAAAACTGCGTGTGGGATACATTATCGAATATTGATAGAGCGAGTTGCGAGGAAAAGAAATGACGCTCAAATAGTTATACAAGTGTTGTAACTCGTTTTATCATGAATATATTAAACTATAATGACTTCTAACCATAGTTTCAATCTCAACAACGTAATAGAACATTAAAGCCACTCCCGAAAGTCTTTTGGAGACTAATAGAGGAGGGACAATTAACGAAGAGGTATAAATTAGTTCTACCTGCTAAATACTTATCTTTGAAAGCTAAATTTAATATATCGAAGTCTCAATCATGAGGGAAACGAGAAATGCTCACGGGATGCGATTTTCCTTAATACCTCGTGAATATTGCAATATTACACACTATAGTACATTGCAATGCGAGAATAACCTCGCGTTACTGCGATAACGCTAGGAATTCGGTAGTAACATGATAATCATTCTATTTTTCAAATTTTTCGTGCACAAAGACTGACCACCGTGAACCGCCCTTATGCTACAGTGCTGAGAGGCTACTTGACACCATATAGTAGCCATTTTGCACTATCTTTCACACGACTTGCCCATTTGACTTAGAAATCATTATATTATCAATCTGAAACATTTGGAAAATAATCATATGCTGAGAAATGGTTTATAATTCTTAAAGTTTAAGGATTTTAAATCATCAAAGCATAAATTAGAACGTAAGGGGTAAAATAACAGGTGAAGATGATTACTTTGCTCCCTAGTCTTATTTGAGTTTTAAATATTGAACATGATTGTTGTTTATTTTACTTGAATGCCTAAAAACATGCTAGGATATGATTTGAATAATGTATGATTGCATAATTATAGTGATAACATGCTTCTATACTTGTATTGATGCTTGCATGCTTTGATATCATGAGATGCGTATTATTTAATTTTAACTATCATGAAAGGATCAACATGATTAAAGTTCTTGAACCATGCGTATCTTATTTGATGAAATGATATTCTTGCCAGTATGCAATGCTGATGACATTTAAGTAAAGTTAAATTAAGATTGGTCCACGGGGGATCACTATAGGTGTTCTCGTGATTGGAATGATGGTTAGTCTGTGTTCCCAATGACAAAATGATGGGTGAGACCCTAATTCTTGGTGATAAAACGATGGGGGAGGCCCTAGTTCTAGGATTGGGTGATGAGTGTGACCCTATAACCCACTGGAATTTAGCATTTTAGTGCATTTTCCTAGTCTCCTCTAAACTAATAATGATGAAAGAACACCAAGAGTTAATCTTTCGATTTAATTAACAACTGTTGAACCATCGAATGTTTGAAACGCTTAATGTGTGTCAAGTGTTTGCATGTTGATAATTTGACTTGAATAATACTATGAATGTATTGTATATGATCCACTGGGCTCTTAAGCTCACCTTACATTTCAATTTTAGGTGATCTTTGAGATACTTCGAGTTATAGTGCAGCTGGTTGCTGTTTAGATATTCACAAACTTCACTGGAGAGGTTGTTATTTGACTTGCTTTATTTTTTGTTTATTAAAATTAATCGAAGTGGAAAGATGTCTTTTTTTAATTATATTTGCGTTCGTGACTTTAGGAATTGACATTGGGTCATATGGACCTATTTTTAGACTATTACTTGAACACTTTATGTTTAGTTCTATTCAATTTAATCTAAGAGTTTTGATGAGATTTATTTATCTCCTATTGACATCTCGTGGTGTGTCCATGAGATTAATAGATGTTTACTTATGTTAGCATCGTTGATGATATTAGATCGATGATAGAAATAGTAATGCCCCAATTTTTGGCAGTTGACACATGTAATGTCTCAGTGTTATGTTTTAATGATTTATGGGTGCGCCTTTTTATACGTGACCCGATGTGATAGAAACGAAGGATCGAAACTTAAGTGTTACAGTTTCTGACAAAGACTTGGTATTCATTATAAGGAAATTTATTTTGCAATCATATATACAATTAAATTTCACTTTTTGATAAACATTAGTCTCAAAATGCTTTAATTTGGTTTATTTTTAATAAATTATTTATGTTTTACATTTTTATTAATATTTTTTGTAAAAATTAATTTTTGAAAATTAGTTACAACAAATTTAATAGGTTTTGTATAAGTTAAGCGTATTAAGTTAAACATGATACCAATATAACATGTCTTGAATCACATGTTAAAATGAGTTTCAATCGAATCACGTGTTTATTTAGCGTGTTATGTTTTGGTTTGTATATTATGACATAATTAATATATGAGTCGAATTTGAATTTGTAATATATGTGTAATACTTGTTTTCGACACGAGTTGTTTAGACTCACTGACACGAATTACCGCCCTTATAAATAAGGTTCCTTGTATACAAAAGTTTTTATGACTATATTGGGATCTCTTTGCAAGTAGTTTTGGAATGCCCATCTCTCTAGCAAAAGAATGACCACATCTAGTAACAAAGGCTTCAAAGGAGTTGATAAATAAGTAAATCAAGTAAATATTTTTAACTGTTTATAATTGATTGCAAATATTTTGAGTATTGATATATGGTCAAATAATGTTGACACAAAAACTAAATCTGGCAAAGTCATTCATTACAACAGTGAGGGGCATATAGTGTGAGAATTAACTTTAAAAACACCTTAAGACCCAAGAATCTAATAATTTTCACAATACATACAAAATTGCTAGAGCGCGTACCTTAATCTAGTTTAGATATTGATTAATAAACACGAACGTCAAAAGAATAAAATGTAGTAAAATGATTTTGCTCTCTGTTGGCTTTTTTTTTTTTTTTTTGTTTTCTAGAATGTTTAGTTTTGATGAAGAAAGCTTAAGACATAGAATAATAAAGAAAGACCAAATACGTTCCATCAATGTAATATAAAAGTTTGGTAGTTTTGATTTTACAGCTATTTAAACTAATCAATATAATTTAAACACTTCAAGTAACTTCAGTGTATGTTGTATTTGTCAAAAAAATAAAAAAAATAAAAAAAAAAGCTCGCTGTCACTTTTATTAATGAAGATAAATTTCTTTTCTTATTTATAAAGAAAGAAATTAAACTTCCAATGCATTTAGTAAGAGAGAGCCAATTAATTGTAATTAATTATAACTATTATGCTTTATTTATTTATTTGGAACCATCAAAATAATTGGCAGGTGAGTATTGCAATCCACCGTATACCCAATCAACAAGGAGCTATCAAAATCCATTCTGTGACGTTACCATGATAGTGTTTAAGGGAAGAGGTTATGATAACATGCAATGTTTGGAGGATGAATTTGCAAGTAATTAGTAAGTAATTCTTGGTCTAAATAAGAGGATGCATCCCATTGGCAGTTGGCACAAGAGTTCAACTCACGTAAATCGTAAATCCGAAATACCAACTTTACCACTTCTTTATCTTAATAACAAAAAAAGAAGAAAATGTTATAAATAATAATAATAAAATATTGAATATCTTTACAACCCATTTGATATTTAGTATCTTATAACATCTAAATCTCATAATGTCTAAATTAATAAGATTATTTAAATGTCTCATCATCATGATTAATGTAATCCCTCATTCTAAAAAACTATATAAAAGGTCTTGTGCCTCATAGAAATCATCAACAAAGAAAATAATTTTATTTTAAAATTCTTTCTTCTTTCTAGTGTTCTTGAGTTTCTTTCTCTTTTTTTAAAAAAATTCTTACATTTTTCAATTTGTTCTAGTTTGATCTGTAACATGTTATCAGCACGATTCATTCTTTAAGATCAACTTCGAAGATTCAAGAGTTTGGAAAGAAAAAACTTGAAGGTATATTTTGATTTATGTGAATAAATATTTGAATAGTACATTTTGTTTGGACATGTATGATTATTTATATATAATATTATTTACTATTAATTATATATAATGTCATTGACTAAGAAAGTATACTTTGTAGTTGTGTTTTGTACAATCTTCTACATCAGAAATCAAAAGTCAAATGAATAAATTTATTTAATATTTTATCGATTGATTATGCTCTATTCTTTATTTTTACAAATTTACTATAAGTTTGGATTGATAATAGATAAGTTTTGTCTCAAGTAAAACTAAACATTAAAAGAGAGATAGGTTTTCCTGTCTTAGAAGACCGGTTACTCTAAGTAGACTCTGTCTCACCGCCCTTTCCTGGAGGTTGTCCTACCAATTCACACAAATAGTACATTTTTATTAAATATCAAGATATGAACATATATATAATTAATATTATTTATTATTAACTAACATATATATAACTTACTATTTCATTAAAATAGATTAAAATTTTATTTAAAAATAATTATTTAAATAGTCACATTTTAATATATTTTTTATATCTTATGAAACAATATTTCAAATCTTACGAAGTTAGAATTTATGGTACTTGATATTTCGAGCAAAAATTATTTATTATGGATTTTGGATGCTGAAATTTATCTTGATGCAATGGGTCTTGGAGACACCATTAAAGAGGGAGACAATGAGTCCCTATAAAATCGTGTTAAGGTAATGATTTTTCTTCATTACCATCTCCATGAAAGATTGAAAATTGAGTACCTTACCATAAAAGATCCATTTGAATTGTAAACGTATTTAAAAGAAAGATATAACCACCAAAAGACAGTAATTCTTCTAAAGGCTCGTTATGATTGGATGTATTTTTTGTTACAAGACTTTAAAAGTGTGAGTGAGTATAACTCAGTGGTATTTAGAATTAGCTCTCAATTATTATTGTGTGGAGAAAAGATTATTGATGATGATATGTTAGAAAAAATATTCTCCACTTTTTATGTCTCGAATGTGCTCTTGCAGCAGCAGTATCGAGAGAAAGGATTTAAAAAATATTTAGAGCTAATTGCCTGTTTTCTTATGACTAAACAAAATAATAAACTATTAATGAAAAATCATGAAGCTCGTCTAACTGGTTCTACTCCATTCTCTGAAGCGAATACAATAACATCAAATAGTATTGGATATGGAAGAAGTCATGGTTGTGGTTGTAGACACAGTCGAGGTCGACATACATATCGTGGTGGTTATAAAAAACTCTTCTCATCATAAACATAACATCAACCATCAGAAGTAGGAAAATAATGAGAAGAAATAAGAAAAAGGAAAAAGAGTTTTAAAGAATTTTGAAAATATATGTTATAAATGTGGTATGAAAGGACATTGGTCACGTACCTATCGTACGTCAAAATATCTTGTTGATCTGTATCAAGCATCATTGAAAGAAAAGGGAAAAAAATGTAGAGACAAATTTTATTTTTTAAAATGATGACATTAACCAAAGTTTTCTTAACATAACACATTTAGATGTAGCAAATTCTTTGAAAACTCGGAAGGAAGATGTAACTAAACGAAGATGGACTTTGAGCTTTTATTTTTTATTATATATTTCACTTTTTGTATGTTTGTTTTCAATGTGTGTTATTTTTTTGTGTTTAATTTGGTGTATTTTTCTCGCATATATATATATATATATATGAAAGAAAGTATTTCTTACGAATATTTATTTTATTTTAATGAAAAAATATGAATGTTCATGATCAAAATTTAGCTAGAATCAAGATCAAAGATGAAACTATTTGTCTTGTAGACAGTGCTACAACACATACCATACTTACAAATGAAAATTACTTTTCTCATTCGCTTATACAAAAAGTAAATGTTAACACAATATCTGGTAGTGCAAAACTTATTGAAGGCTCTAGAAGAGCTAATTTATTGTTACCTGAAGGAATAAAGATTATTATAAACGATATACTACTCTCTATTAAGTCTAGAAGAAACTTATTAAGTTTCAAAGATATTAGAAAAAATGGATATCATATCGAGACAATTGATGAAGAAAATATAGCATATTACAAGTGTGGTATCAGGTAAGAAACATGTATTAGAAAAACTACCTGCTTTTTCTTCTGGTTTTTACTACACGAATATTACAATAATTGAGATAAATGTTATAGTAAACCAGAAGTTTAATGATGTCATTATTTTTAATATTTGGCATGACGGGCTAGGACATTTCAATTCTATAATGATGCGAAAAATCATTGAGAATTCACATGGAATTTACCTAAGAACCAGAAAATAATTAAGTCTAGTGAATTCTTATGTACTGCACGCTCTCAAGGAAAACTTATTATTAGACCATCACCAACTAAGGTTGGAATTGAGTCTCCTACATTTCTGGAATGTATACAAGGTGACATATGTGGGCCCATCCGCCCATCGTGTGGACCATTTAGATATTTTATGGTTTTAATTGATGCATTTACAAGATGGTCACATGTGTCTTTATTATCAACTCGTAACCTGGCGATTATGAGATTGTTTGCTCAAATAATATGGTTAAGAACTCAATTACCATACTATCTAATCAAAAAAATATGTCTTGATAATGCTAGTGGGTTTACATCTCAAGCTTTCAATGATTATTGCATGTCAGTTGAGATTATTGTTGAACATCCTATTGTTTATGTTCTTACACAAAATGGTTTAGCATAATCATTTATTAAGCGCTTCCAATTAGTAGCAAAACCATTGATTATGAGAGCAAAACTCTCTGTTTCTGTATGGGGACATGTTATTTTACATGCAGCAGCTCTTATACGTATTAGGCCAACAAATTATCATAAATTCTCCCATTTGCAATTGGCTTACAATTAAGAACCAAATATTTTTCATCTAAGAATTTTTGGATGTGCGGTATACATTCCAATTGCTCCACCACAACGCATTAAGATGGGTCATCAAAGGAGGTTAGGTATATATGTTGGATATGATTCTCCATCAATAATTAAGTATCTTGAACCACTGATTGGAGATATTTTTACAACACGGTTTGCTGACTGTCATTTTGATGAGATAGTATTTCCAACATTAGGGGGAGAGAATAAACAACTAGGAAAAGAAGTAGATTGGAATACTTTATCATTATCCCAATTTGATCCTCAAACAAAGCAATGTGAACATGAAGTTCAAATGATAATTCATTTGCAAAATATTGTAAATAGATTGTCAAATGCATTCACTAACCTTAAAAGAGTGATTAAATCTCATATACCAGTTGTCAATGCTCCAACTTATATTGAAGTCCCTGAATGATAACTTGTTGCAAATGAATCTAAGACACACCTGAAGTGTGGTAGACCAATTGGTTCCAAAGATAAAAATCCTCGAAAAAGAAAATGAACAATTGATAAGAATGTCCACGTGGAGGAGGTTGATATTCCTGAAGAGATTAGTGACGTAATTAATAATGAAACCCCAGAAGAGGTATATATACCTGAAAATAATAAAAAAATCTCAATTAGTTGTATCACCACAGAGATGAGATGGAACCGAAAAGAAAAAAATTATTGATGATATTTTCGCATATAAAGTAGTGCTTGATGTTTTCAATGAAAGCGAGGATCTTGAACCTAAATCGATTGAAGAATGTCGTAAAAGACATGACTGACAAAAATGGAAAAACGTAATCTAGGCAGAGTTAGACTCACTTACAAAAAGAAATATTTTTGGACCTGTAGTCTAAACACTTGAAAGTGTGACCACTGTAGGGTATAAATGGATTTTTGTGCAAAAAATAATGAAGTCGTAAGATATAAAGCGCAACTTGTTGCACAAGGTTTTACCCAAAGACCAGATATTGATTATGAGAAAACATATTTTCCTGTGATCGATGTAATTGCATTTAGATATCTTATGAGTCTGACAATCCAAGAAAAAACTTACAATGCCTCTAATGGATGTAGTAACAACCTACTTATATGGATCTCTTGATAATGATATTTATATGAAAATCCCAGAAGGATTTTAGATGCCTGCAACATCTAACTCAAATTCTCAAAAGAATTTATTTAATAAAGTTACAAAGATCTTTGTATGGACTAAAGCAATGTAGATGAATGTGGTATAACAGTCTTAGTGAGTTTTTGTCTAAAGAAGATTATAAGAATGATCCAATTTGTCTACGTGTTTTCATCAAGAAAACTGGATCTACATCCATTATAATTGTTGTATATGTTAATGATTTGAACATTATTGAGCGTCTTGAAAAACTTCCAAAAGTAGCAGATTATCTAAAAAAGGAATTCAAAATGAAATATCTTAGTAAAACTAAGTTTTGTTTCGGCTTACAAATCGAGTATTTATCAAATGGAATTCATATTCATCAATCAACTTATACAGAAAAGATCTTGAAACGATTCTTTATGAATAAAGTTCATCATTGAGTACTCCGATGGTTGTTCGTTCACTTGATGTGAATAAAGATCCTTTTCGGCCTTGAGAAGATGATGAAGAATTTCTTGGTCCTGAAATACTATATCTTAGTGCCATTGGTGCATTAATACATATTGCTAACAATACAAGACCTGATATACCATTTTTTATGAATTTATTAGCAAGATATAGTTCTTCACCTACAAGAAGACATTGGAATGAAGTTAAACATGTATTCAGATATCTTCGAAGCACAATTGATCTGGGTTTATTTTATTCAAATGAATCTTGAGAGGAATTAGTTGGTTATGTAGATGCAGGATATTTATCTGATCCACATAAAACAAGATCTCAGACAAGCTATGTATTCACATATGATGGTACTACTATATCTTGGAGGTTTACCAAATAAATTTTAGTTGTTACATCATCAAATTATGCTAAACTATTAGCAATTCATGAGACAAGTCAAGAATGCGTTTGATTAAGATCAATGATTCAACATATTAAAGGAACTTGTGGTTTATCTTCGAAGAATGATGCTGCAACAATATTATATGAAGATAATGTCGCTTGTATCGTGCAACTAAAAGGAGGATACATAAAAGGTGATAGAACAAAACATATTTTGTCAAAGTTCTACTTCACACATGGTCTTCAAATGATTGGTGATATTGACGTTCAACAAATTCGTTCAAGTGACAATTTGCCAGATATGTTTACAAAGGCTTTACCGACTACATTATTTGAAAAGTTTGTTCATAACATTGAGATGCGTCGGCTTTGAGATCTTAAATAGTATCATCAACAGGGAGAGAATAAATAAGAGTTATTGATTAGTGCACTGTGCTCTTTTTTCCTTAGCTAAGGTTTTGTCCTAGTGGATTTTTCTTGCAAGGTTTTTAACGAAGTAGTCCTAACAAGAAGGGCGCAGTCCTGTCGAGTTCTTACGATACTTCGATTCACTCCATAACATAAAAGTTCAAAATTCATCTAGTCAACATAATTAACGTAATCATAATAAGAGTCTTTTTTTCTGCATAGTATACATTATGATTATTATGTTATGATGAAATTAGATCAAAAAAGAGGGAATCCATCGATTTTTTGGATAACAAAACATGGATTTTTGTAGATGGATGTGATATCATGTAAATAATTTCTAGACTAAAAAAACCCCATTATTTTATTTTTATATTTGATTATCTCACGTCAAAATTCTTATATATATATATATATATATATATATATATATATATATATATATATATATATATTTCTATATATATATATTGTGTACTAAAATAAGAAAA
>JAJIYU010008227.1:0-18230 GCA_030144865.1 Tinospora cordifolia | reverse complement strand
AAAGAAAACCAGAGAAGGAAAACGAAAAGGGAAGAAAAGAAGAGAAGAAAAGGAAGAAAAAGGGGAAAGAAAAGTTACCAAACGAAAAGGGATGAAAAGAAGAGAAAGAAAAGGAAGAAAAAGGGGAAAGAAAAGTTACCTTCATTGTGAAAATCCATCATTTTGGGTAAGATAATCTTATCTCTTTTCAATATAAAATAGCTATAAAAGTTATGAATTTAAGTTTTCCTAATATAGTTGTCAATAAAAGTGTAGCCTATTATGTGACTCAAAACTGGGGTAAATTTTTACAAATAGTAAAACTACAAAACATGTATATCATTGTGCTCATATTAATGAGTATAACATAAATATATAGTTTATTTGCACCCTTGTAGGCCCTAAGAATTTATAAAATTTTAGTTGACAGATACTGAAATATCAAAAATGAAATTTTGGATGCAATGACACTAAAATTAAGATTTTTAAAGATTAAATGATATACTAAATCTGCATTTATGCAATTTGAGGATTAATAAAAGAAATGTACATAAGGTTATATAATGTTAAATAATAGAAAATGTTATATATATAATGTTGTATAAATTATGGAATATTTCACCTAGGAAAAAAAAAGGCATAACACAAGGAATAATTAAAATTTTTTATTTACTATACCCAACCGCAAAATTATGTAAAGGTTGGTTATTGTATACCAAAAGTAAGACACATGTCAACGGTGTAAGTTTTAGGTATTTGGATCAATGTTAGGGGATTAATTGCACCATTTGACCTTGTTGACTGTGTTTTACCGTATTAATCATCCAAATCAGTGAATCTTATGCTTGATTAGAATTGATTGTATTGATTGAAATTGACGAAATCAATAAATAGACACAATTAACTAAGTTAATCCTTTTACTGATCAAGGACCATAAAGTTAGATTTGAGCTAATATTCATGTAGATATTAAGAAACCACGTTCATTACGTAGGATCAAACATTAGTGTGACACGATCGGTCACGAGATGAGCATCAGGAGCTGAACATCCTTGTGAGTAGTGTTTTCTAATTTATCACTTAAACTTATTATTCTATTCATAAATGAAATGTTGTTACATATTAAAATACATTTACAATTTTAAAATCTGTTTTTAAATGCAAATGTGCACCAAATCTCAAGGTCTGAGGCACGAGTTATATAATACCAAATTTTTTTGAATAATTAGAATTAAAAATTTTTTAAAAGTGAAATAGAGAATTAGAAAGGTTTTTGAGATGAAATCAACTAAAAAGAATGCATTAGCAACTTCTAAAATAATTACTTAGTAATACATGTGCTTGAGAAACAAGTAAAATAGAAAATTAGAAGGCTTCTAAAATGAAATTAACTCAAAAGAATGTATTAACAAATTCTAAAATAATTAGTTACTAATATATGTGCTTGGAAAACAAGTTTAAATAGAGAATTATAAAGATTTCTAAAATAAAATCAACTTAGAAGAATGTATTACAACTTTTAAAACTTTTACTTACTAATTCTTATACATAAGAAACAAATAAAATGAAAAGGAGAAGAGTTTTAAAAGGGTTTTCTATAATGAAGACACCTCAAACTTGCCAATTCATGCCCATTAGAATTGTATATAAACTCAAACATGAGCACTATTCTCTTCATCCTAACAAGAACTGGACAAGTCCCTTCTTGTTCTCTCTACCACCCTCTTGACGTCTTTTTTTCTTTCTTTAGCTATTGTAAACAACAATTAGAGTAGTAGTAAAAAAGTTTTGTGCAAATTTTGTGCTAAAAGAATATTCAACAAGGGAACTTACTGATTAAAACTATTTGAAGTGGAAGTGAATTCTAAATTTCACTTTATTATTTTGATCTCAATAAGATGTTCATATATGATTATACTTGAATATGCATACTCTATGTTGAAATAATCATACATGTCATGCCTAGATGTCATATGCTTAGGTTTGTATGAATAAAGATGTATGTTATGTGATGATATGATCCATGCTATGTTGATACCATGCTCACATGTTAAATTTCTAAATCATGTTAGTTTACATTCATGAATGTTATGTTTAACACATACTAAAAGATTAATCAAGATTATAACCATGCATCGGCATAGTGTTCCAAAGGGGATTACTATGGATGTTCTTAAGATTGGATTGATAGGTTTGTCCTTAGTTCACACAGGTAAAACCCAAAGTCTTGGATAATGGGTTAGACCCTAGATCTATTGGAAACTGGCATAAAGTTTGCCCTTTCCTCCTTTGATATGAATTTTGATAAAAATACCGAGGTTGACCCCTTTTGGTCTTAACTACTACTATTATACAAGTTATTGATATAATCATGTAATGTTTGAAAGTGTTTGACATGTATGTCTTACTTATTGAAATAATGACTTAAAGATTTAAGATGATCCACTAGGCTTTGTGCTCACCTTTTTTTTTTTTAACATTTTAAGGAATTGACAAATAGAGAACACGTCAATGTCACAAACAATATTTCTTAGAATTTATTTAATTGTAGGTTATGTTTGCCCAAATTTTGTTATTTTAGATTATTTTCTCTATAATAAACAATTAAATATTTTATACTTTTTTATTAAATTAATAATATGAATTATTTTTCTTAAAGATGTCTTGTTATCTTATTGAGAAATGTTATGAGTTAAAGTTACTTAGGAATTTCGAGGGATTTAGAACTAAAATGAAAAGAATGAAATAAAGTAATGCTTGCCCGCCCCCAGCTGAGTGGTATGATCCACGTATGAAAAGATTTGGGGGAGGCGGGGTGTTATAATGGTATTAGATGTAGTTGAGCATTGAGAACCAGAACCTAGAGGTACGTTATGTGTGGGTTTTCAATTGGCCCACTTACTAAGGATTTGACGCCGCCATATATGAAGTATGTGCTGATGGATCCTTAGGATATTGTATGAGAATACGTCTAACTGTCTGGTAGCCCGCTTGAGTGGATTTCTTATTGCCTTGGAGGCTAGTAAGAGCCTCGACATATGTTTTCATCATTAAAACTATTTTTAAATGAAAGGTGTAAGATTGCATTGTGGATTTACTATTGCATTCATTCGCATAATATTATTGTTCATGCATACATATCATTCTTTTTTATGGAATTTGTGTTTTAAGTTATAAAATAAACTATATTATTCACTAAGCCACTGTGGACAAATTTAACTCGTTATTCTAATATTTCAAGTTCTTCTACTGTGGATAAAAGAAAAAAAAGGTAATCATAGCGTAGTGCGACATTCTTGGTTTATTTTGGTAGGTGCTTCGCGTAGTTCATCATTTTAAGAGTTAGTGCGATATATAGGGGTAAGGAAACCAATGTAAATATTTTGACTTAAACACTTCTGTTATTACTACATTTAGAAGACTATATACAATCGATTTTTGTTTGACTTAAATATCTATTGTAATTATTTGTTTTAGTTACTTTTGCATTTTCTTATGACTACTGTGATGGTGTTAAGTATAGTGTTGTAAAAGAGGCTTAACAATATTCTGAAGAGCTCGACTTGCGAGTGAGTTTTTCATGACACTATGCTGGTTGGTTTATCATTCTCCTTAAGGAAGGAGTCTCGCCAATGAACTATTAGGAAATATAGTCTAATAAATAAATATTTAATAAATTAATAATGTGATAGACACATAAAACCTTGTAATAGTCTAACTACTAGAGATGCCCTTAATTTAGACTTGCATGGCTCATCGATTAGCATGCAAAATTATGACTTTTTGCTTCCATTAGTTGGTTTAGGTTTATATAGAGGATCAAGAATAGTAAGAATTATTATAAGAGTATTTTTAATGCAATTCTGTATTGAAAAATATAAATGTCATATATGATAAATAAATATTAAAATATAAATATTTTTTTAATGTAATTATCTATTTTTACTGTAGAAATAATATGACAAAAAAGTAGCAGTTGTTGATTTATGACACTATTTCTAGCAAGTGCATCAGACAATCTATTAGGACATGATACACGCTAATTTATTTATTTTAAACTTTGAACAATAAAAAAATGATCACAAAATTTAAGATTATATAAAATTACTTATTTATTATATTGAATTGGCGATCTACTGAACGCCACCTCAGCACCATCCATCGCAGAACCATTGCTCTTATCTAGGACAGCATTTAATTGATGCAGCGAAAGCAAATCCGAGAGTCGACACTCCGACTCAAATAAAGAGACCAGGGGCGCCGTGCTAAACTTTTGGCACGCGTGTTTTTACAATCCAAAGTAGAAGTTAAAGGCGCGTGAACTAGGTTCTCAGTGGGAACGAGGCCGTTTTTTTTTTTTTTTTTTTTTGTCTTCTCATTTGGACAGGAGTGCACGTCTCTGTAAATCGATGAAAAAAGAGTCTTCATTGTTGATTGTTCTGTAAGGAATGAAGGATTGTGAGACATGATTTTTTGATGGTGATGGTGCTATGGCTGCTGTACAAATGTTCTTGGAAGCCACGGAAATTCTGGCGGAAGCATTTTCTTGTTCTGAAATTTTCTCACTGAACA
Organism: Tinospora cordifolia; assembly: GCA_030144865.1. Classification (NCBI taxonomy): domain Eukaryota; kingdom Viridiplantae; phylum Streptophyta; class Magnoliopsida; order Ranunculales; family Menispermaceae; genus Tinospora; species Tinospora cordifolia. The sequence goes on along the minus strand of JAJIYU010008227.1, from coordinate 13,679 downwards.
TTAGGGAAGACTGGTCGGTTTCCTTTCGATTTTATTCTTCTTTGTCATGATTCTTTCGATCTTAAACTATTTCAGCAGAAATTGACAAACGTGAAGTTGAGATCAGTTGATTTCGATATTTGGAATTCTTCCACTTCATTGTTTCTGATTTTATTTTTAATTGGTGATACTGTTACTTGAAAGAAGGATAAATTCAGTTCTGGTTCTTCTCGTGGTTGAATTAAAAATCTAAGATAACTTAAAGGGGATTCTTCTAATTTCGGTTTGGATCTACAATTTCAAAAAATGGATATTACTGATTTGTAAATTTTTAGTTTTCTTGATGTTAGATAGATTAAATTTTGATGATTTAAACTATTTGATTCTGAAATCTAAATGTTCCATTCGTTGTGCACACAGAAATTACAAACAATGTTGGCTCGTTTCTTTTGAACATGGAACTGCAAAGTGAGATGCTCTTTGTCAATGGTCTAAATTTGCAGCTCACCATTAAAATAAAATGAAGAAAGTTCTTTTATTGTCAATCAACCCAATTATGACCGAGTGAAAAGTTTCATAAGATGAATATTAGACGCAAAGATTTGTATATCCACCTTACATATTTGGACAATAACGAAGCATAACATTTATAAAACAATTAACGGACGAGATGGGGTGTTCAGATGGCAAGGTTAAAAGAGGATATGATCAGAAGTGATTCTATTGTTGAAAGCTCTGAAATCCTGGTGAATGCTTATTGGAGATAGGATGAGGAAAGTCTGGTAACGATAACTATGTCAAGATCGAAGATTGAAGTAACAAGAGGAAGTAAACACAGTGCAGATTGAAGATGATCAAGTGGCACAATCTGAGAATAACTAAATCAACCTATGTAAAAGAGGTGAAAATTATATATATATATATATATATATATATGGTGCTCCAAGCTTAGAGTCAAAAGACCACATTAAACAGAGTTGAATGTTGGCATAAGATCTATATAGTTGACTAAGAAGATTGGCAGTTGGGTTTCCACTGTTGTCATTGTTGTACTTGGATAAATAACAAGATCGTCTGACTTCTTGAAATACAACAAGCAGAAATTGCTATGTGCTGCACTTGAAAGTGAGTCCACAAGATCTGCAGAATATAAATCGCAGTTCTAGACTTCTAGTTATTGTAATTGACAAGTTTCCTGAATTGCCTTGGCCTTGGTGAATGCTTTTCTCTTATCAAAGGACCAAAATCGTGAAGTCCATCATCTAAGTTGCCTAAATTAGTACTTGTTGTTAGAAATCACTTCTATTAAAAGCTGTAACTGATAGGTGAAGGTCCAGTTATGCATAACTGTTAATAATCCTCTCACATGTAGACTTATCCTACGTGTGGAGAGACAAAAGAGAGATGGGAGAAGAGACAAGTGCCAATTGTGCAAATAGGGATCATGAAATTGCTGGAAATAGTGATTTGCGCCCAAGAATCCTTACAAAACGAAGGCTCCATTAGTATGTCATAGACTACTTCATGCAAAAGTGATAGCTGATAGGCGGAGACCCAACTACGCATGGCAAGCTACTATTTATTTATCTATATTTTTAAAGAGCAAGGTAAGAATTTCTATCCTTTACCCATTTTACATTTCGATAAATAACTGTTGCCTCAGGCCCACTTGCCCATACATCCCTCCACTAGCAATTGTCTTGAGTGCTAAACCTGTTTTATATTGGTAGCTCTTTTCAATTAATAAGTTCTTCTTGTTTTTCTGTATTAGTTTCCTAGTATTTGACTTAATCTAAATTTGTAACTTTCCTAGTTCTTGGAAACTAATTGCTACTTAAGACAAACTCTAACACCTTGTATTATATAAACCTTTATTGGATTGGGTGATAAGAAAGACTGTGACAGTCAGGATTTGTTCCAAAGCAATTTGTGAGTTGAGGAATTTGTTTTAAATTTGATTATATGTTATTATGTTTGCATTCTTACATTGGTGGATTGATTCTTATCTTCTAACGATGCAAGTGTTCTTTCTCGTACTTTTCTTTGTGTTCATTTTGATTTGTTTAAAATGTTTTTGATATGTGACTTTTGTTTCCATTGCGCACAACAACACCCTCCTATATGTCATCATTCTACCTAAAGTGAGGGATGGCACAAGATGCTTCTAGAGAAGGGCAATCGCAATCATTTTTTGCTTTTTAAGATTTTCCTTTGTCCAAATAGAACAACATACAATAAAATGGGAATGGGTTAGAAGAATAGGCTTGCATCGTGAGCACTGGCGAAAATATAAATGCTTGTTTACAATTTTTTTTTTCTTCATAGATTTGGCTGGCATACCTCAACCAAGCTCCATGTTTGGATCTTACACCTATAAACTTCTTTATCATAAACCATGGTTTTTTCATGTCCTTGGATAGGTTTAACCACTTAATTCTTTGCTTTGAATGATGGTTTAGATGGCTTTGGCACCTGTGTAGTTCCATCACTTGATGGTCTTGAAAACAATCCTAATTGTTAATAATATTTTCAACAACATAGAGTTCTTGCCTTTCATTAACGTGGTTTAGATCCCAGTGTTTGTTTATATTAAAATATGAAGATCGAATTGCTACTTATGACATTTCAAAGTTTCCAAATTTTTTTTCTTCCTTAGATTGCATTTTATTTTTAACTCTTGTATTGGGATACTTGGAGGTTCTAAACATAACGGTCATGTCTGAACATACACACTAACCTAATTAGTGGTTGTTAAAGTTTTGTCGCAATTGGAGTTCATTTGGCCCATGAAAAGGCCTATTATGATTGACCTCACATTTTGATGTTTTCTTTTAAAAATGAGTTAAAAGCTTGACATTTACTATGGGAAAGGTTATGAGTTTGACCTCCTAAGTGTCACGTAATAGATCATCTTCAAGACTTCTCCTTAGTTTAACCCAAGGAGCACCGACTACTTTCATTCTAGAGAGGATGTAGGTAGTTCCCATAACTTTAGATAGGTTATGAGATACTGTTGAGAGGTGAGCAGTTTGAGGTCCATTGGGATGCAGAGCTAGGTATGTGACATTGATATGCCTCCTAGTTTCCAATTTGGGCATATTAAGCTATATTTGGCGATCATGCTAGATTGTGTTTAACATAGAATGCACTCAAATGAGTCATCCAATGAGAGCTGCATTTGGAAGAGCCATGCACAGTGATTATGTTAGTGCACAATTTGTGTACCAATATGCTAAGTTATTTAAAAGTTTCACATGAGTTGATTGTTTGAGGTTCCATACAACGATGACTTTTACGACTTTTGCTAAGCTATTTGAGATGAGGTTACGTGAATGCCTAGCTGTGAATAAGAGTATTTGCAGCACTGTATAAGGAAATCCACAATAGAATGATAGGCTCGTGACATAAGGTATGAATTCACACCCAATGAAATAAAAATGCAAAGTCTGTTATGCACTCTGGGCTCCATTATTAATAATGATGTTATTATTATTATTGTGCTAAAATAAGGTTTTCTTTAATAACTTTTGCACGCTACTGGTAGAGCTCAATGTCTCTGTCGTTTTTTGTTTAAAGAATGACCACTTTTTACCTTTCTTGTCTTTGAATTTGGTGAAGCTTGCGGCTTCCAACTTTTCCTCAACTCTCAGGTGGGAAAGGCTACTTCTAGAGTTTATTATAGGTGAATTCATTTAAGATATGTGGATTGGCATGACTTATATCCATAATTAGTTGCTATTATGTTTTGTACTTGTTATAGATCTAGTTGCTTCTTGTTGTTCCTGTTGAAGACTAGCTGGGTTTCATGCATGTCAGTCATTTTGTTGTTGTATACTATGCCATCTAATTTTATTGTTCATCTGCTAGGTTTCACTTCTATTGATACCATAAGATATGCTATCCTCTTATTCAGGCACCTAGTATTGTCAAGGCGGTCTAAGGCGCTAGCTTCAATAAGGCAACGCAAGGCCTAGCCGAAGACTAGGTGAGGCTAGGCGAGGACACCTAGACAAGGGCTAGGCGGTCCTTAAAATAATAATTTAAAGGTCTCTTAAGAATTATTTATTTCTTTATTGATCCTTCACTATATATATATGTAATATTTATTTTTTTTATAATTTTTATTTATAATTTATAATTAATTAATTATATATGAATTATAAAATTATAAATAAATAACATATATTAGATAATGCATCATAATAAACTCATGAATCATGATCATCATAAGTTCACATACTTCATAACATTTCAAAAAGTCTCAAAAGTCAAAAGTCAACAAAAACAAATTACAACTTCAAGTTCTTCAATCATTAATTAGAGAAATTTCTTTGGAGCTTCAATATTGACTTTTTCAAAAATATTGTCATCATCAGAATCGTTTTTATCAGCATCTAAATTGGAATCTGATGAATCAAATAATAGCTCATCTCCATGCCTTGAGCTACTCCTACCCACATCTCTTTGTTGTCTTGATCTTTTAAAATATTACCTTACTTCTGTGGGACCCAAAGCTTTTTCCCCTTGTGTCCATGTCAAGTCTTAATCTTCATGAACTAAATCTTCAACATTTCCAATTAGCCGCTCATTACTGTCGTCAATATCATCTAAAAGAATTGGATCCAACTTTTTCTTCCTATTGTGTCGATCGACCAACTTTTGATTGTAATGTACATATACTAAATCATTCAACTTTTTTCTTCTAATTTATTCCTTTTCTTTGAGTGGCTCTAGAAGTCCAAAAAAAAACTTACATTACTACAATGTTATGAATATATATATATATATATAGATATATATATAAAGATATAGTAAACTAAAAACTTAAGGCTTAAACAAAAATATATAACTCACATGCTCAAATGCACTTCAATTTCTTCACATCTAGTAGCACTAAATGTTAAAGAAAGAACTTTCAAAGCCAAATTTTGAAAATGTGGAGTTTGAGATCTAAAAAGCGACCATCACTTAATTACATCTCAACAACATAAAAAACATAAATATTTTTCATGCACAATTGAAAAATAAACATAACTATATGATTTCTGTAATGACCTGTGTTTTTGGACATTGAGTTGATGGATTCAACATGTATTTTTATTTATCAATTAATGAATTACAAAGGAAAATACATGATTTTATGGGTATTGTATAGTTTAATGTGTATTAATGACAGTACGTGATTTTCAGTAACGATATTAATTAATGTGTGTATTAAATAAAAAATTAAAATAAATTATAATGATATAATATTCATAAAAGTAAATATTTAGTAGTGGGAGATTATTTGATGATGAAATGAATTGATCCCATGAATTAATTATTTCGTACAAATATATATATATATATACATTAGTTAATGAAATAATAATTAGTTGGGGGATGAATGAATAAAAAAGAAAAGAAAAGAAAAAAAAAGACAATAAAAATAAAATAAAATAATGCTTGTGTTTCTCTTATGATAGATGAATGAATTGTGAGAGGATCGCCAACATGGCATCCATGTGGACTCTTTGAGGTGATGTAAGTGACGAGTACGACCATTGAATGTTTGTCAAGTAGCAAGAAATCCATGTCAACTTGCAAGCATATTTATTTAAAAGCAAGTTAGTGGATGAGCACTCCACTTCATCATCTTCTTCCTCATGCTTGTTATACTTTTCTAGCAACCTAAACTCATTAGAGAACAATTTTGAGCTTGAAAATCAGCTACATAAGTGGGATTTGAAAGCTAAGCTAAAAGGAAAAAAAAATAATCTACACTTCAAAGAGAATCACATACTTCTCAAGCATGAAGTTTTAAGGTGATGACTTGTTCATGGTGCTTGGGTGCATATTAAAGCTTGGAATTCATATATGTGAGGTAACTAATTATCCTTAAGAGCTTTATGGTATTGAATTCATGAAATTTTAAGTGGGTGACAAGATTTGGGATGATTTTCTTCTCTTTGCTTGTGGATGAGAGGTATGCTTATAAATCCTATTTTCCATGAAATTTATTGGGGTTTTTATGATCATTTGAGCATGCTTACATATCCTTTAGTATGAATTTATTATTTAAGCATGCTGGATCATAAGGTTATATTGCTGAAAAAATTGGGTTAACTTACATCTTTCTAGTTATGCATGGTGATTTGCTAATATGGTTGTGCATGATTAAGCAAGTGAATTAACTAAGTTAACATATTTTTAGGAAGGACTTCCTCATTGTTTTTGATGTTTTAAAAAGATGATTTAGTAAAGCACATGTTTCAATTGTTAAATTATGTTTTGGTGAGCAATTTGGATGTGCCATAGTTGGTAGATTATTTGGAGATATATAAATATTTTTAACTCATGTTTTCAGGTTACTGTCCATGAATTTAAATAAATAGCTAAGGGTATCCAAATGGTTTGAAATTTGGTGTGTAGTCTGCTAGGATAGTCTGAAATGTCCAAAAAAATTAGTGTCCTCAAAATCAAAGGTTTGGTAGACAAAATATGTGAAATTGCCACAGACTATTCTGTTCTTGGCAGATTTTGATAGAGCATGTTTATGCAAGTCAAAACTTTGTCAAACGAACTCGAAATTGGACGAAAAAAATTTTTATGGATTCTCTGACAACCCTAGTTTATATCTGAAAAGTTTGGTGAGAATTGAATAGACAGAAAAAGTACAGAAAAATCAGGAAATATTTCACACAAATAGGTGTGCAACCTGAAAAATTAGTTAAGTGTTTATAAAAGGGACTTAAGTGATCTAAGGATTTATTGGCACTCTTTGACCAAACTTTGACCAATTTGACTCAGTTGACCATTACAGTCAACATGTGCCTACATTTGACCATATTTGACTAAAGTTGACTAGGTTTGACCAAGGTATACTAAATTAATTCAAGTTAACCACATGAATTACAACTGATTAAGTGGACTAAGTTGTTAAGGATTAGACTTGTTGACTCGAATGGTATATGTTTGATCAAGCCAACCCATTCGTTGACAAATCAACTATATAATAAATTGAGCTATGTTTTAATATGAAAACTAAGTGAATGTGTGCTTTGCGCAAGACATGATATTAAAGTAAGGCGAACAACGACGGGAAGAATGTCAGATGACAAGTTAGTCTGTGAGTGGTAATTTGATTTATATACTTAACCTTTTATTCTACTTATGAATGTTGTATAATTGAGTACTACATGCATTGCATATTGCATTGAAATAAGAGTTCGGATCTTCAGATGTGTTGACTTGGCTTAAGGAGGAAAGGTTCCGAGGTGCGAACATTAGATTGTGATAGTGCTGAAATAAGAGTAGTACGTTGCTACACTCTATTGATATACTTAGAGGGGCATGACACACTTTACTAGTGCGTGGGTGGCGACTATACCACCTGGTCGGTGGGCCACGATCGTCGATGATATGGCAGTATGGCATAGATGATGGTCACGTCCGTCCGGAAATATGACAGTATGACCAAAGGATCTTTAAACTGGAAGAAGGGTGCTGAGTTTAGATACTGGACCCTTGGAACATGACATATGCATAACATACTAAGCCATTGCATTTTTTTTATATATGTTGATGATTATGCATGTTATTCGTTGTCGTCTTTTTTTTTTAATGAAGGATTATGATTTTTGCTTGTTGCATTATATGTAGAATGTTAGACTTAAGTAGATATATCTTCTTACTACTCACTAGGCTCACGTAGATATCGAGCTCACTACTCTTAATATTTTAAGTTTGTCCGGTGTGAAAAGGGGAAAGGGGTGGTAATCGCATAATCTTTCTTATAGTCCGTAGTACGTTTTTTGTTGCTTTTGTTACTTTGGTATTTTAAATCAACAAGTTTTGAATAATTTAAAGTTGAACTAGACTCTGCTAATGTAAATAATGGTAAAGACTTTCGTTGTTGTTACATTATTCTACTTTTTTTTATTGTTGCACTCTGAATACTATAAATGATTTGATGGTGAGGCTTAACAATGGTCAACAAGTTTCATTGGAGAGTAGACTCGACTGATTATTGTGCCGGTTGGGCTTCCCGTAAGTGGTTTTAAAAAGGGTCTCGACAACCCTATGTAACATCTCGAAAATTCGTATGAAATTTGAAAATTTATTTAGAGAATTATACGGAATTGACGGATGAAAAATTTAGTAAGTCCTAGTTTAGCCAAATAAGGAATAAAATCAATTTAACAGATTTTTGGAAGAAAATATATGAATATAATGTATAACATGAGATATCATAGCCAAAAGTACAAGGATATGTGCAATTTTTTTATAAAAACAAGATTAGAAAGTCAATTTGGATTAAGATTTGGCAAAAATCCGAAAATAGAACATGAAATTCGGCTAAAAATCATATAAAAATAACTTAAAACGCATCCAACGGCTGCAAACTGTAGATCTGAATATGATCTCGCAATCCGATGGTCGTGAGACGATCTGCACCAATGCCCCAGCGCATAGGATAACGAAGATTGAATGGACAGAGATGATCGATGATGATCAGACGGTCGCGATCAAAGCCGCAAAACCACAAATGCGAAGACGCACGGTGCGACTCTGCGCGCGTCGATCTCGACCCTTCGATCAGATCTGTGTGCGTGTCTCGAGGACGATCCAAGGCATGGAATAATAGCCGAATTATAAAATACGAAAAAAAACATGAAAATTAACGAAAAATTTGCTAAAAATATCAAAAAATCAAGATAAATACCAAAAATTAATTTTTAAATTTTGAAAAAAATCTTAAAAATACTTATTTTCCCCTTAAAATTAGGAAATACGAAATTATAGAGAATTTAGGTATTTTACTCCAAGAAAAACTCAAAAGTTTTTATTTTTTTCCATTTAAAAACCTATATAAACCCCCTTAGGCTCTTACTTCCCTCATTTAAAAAAATAAAAGTTAAAATTTTATCTTATTTTCTTTAAGCGCTCTATTTGACACCTCTTCTCACCTTTCTCTTGTGTGTGAGAAGATTTTCGTGGGTTGGGACATTAATTTGGGTGATCTTCGTGACACTAGTACGTGGGAGAATTGCTGTAGAAATTTTTGAAGAAAGTTTCACAAGGTGGATGTGATTTCTAGAACACCATTCTGTTCTTATTTAAATTTATGACATACTCATTATTTGTGTGTTTTTCACTGAAATCAAAGATTTTCAATTTCAGTTTTAAAATTTTAAAAGTTTATTTCAGTTTTTCAGTTTTGATTCATGTTTAAGCAATTATATCATTTATTCCATGTTAGTATCATGCTTAGGCTTTTAAATTAAATTATGATGCATATTTTATGAGTATTTCATGAATTGATTGTGTATATTCTGAATTTTAGTTTGATTTCATATTTTGAAATTTATTTTATGAGATCATGATATGAGAGTTAAACTGAGACGATGGAGATAATAACCACGTACCATCATAGTGGTCAAGGCGATGCTATGGATGTTCTTTTCATATGAGTTAGTTCATATGGTTTTCAGACCTAAGTATGTAAGGGTCGTGTACCATAGTACCTTGTGAGTCACCACGTGTAACGGGTTGATGTCGACATGTGCCACTAATGGGTTGATGTCGAGTGGGCCCCGTTTTCTTAGTTAAGAGCATCAAGGGATTAAAGGCCATTTTGGTCTGAGACTCGACTTGAACATATTGTTGTTTGAAATGCCTAATAATTGCAAGTGTTTGAATTATGATTGTGTTATGAGTTTGACTATGAAAGATGGTTGTTCGAAAAGGATCCACTGAGTTATGCACTCACTCCTTCCTTTCTTATTTTTTTCAGGAACGTGAAACTTATGAAGCAGTTGAACATTGATAGTTCTTAGAAAGTTTCTACCTTATTATTTTTAGAATTTTTAAGGGTATGTTGCCCAAAGTTTAAGTTTTTTCTACTGAAAAGTATTTTGAAGTTTTCCGTCGTAATAATTAGTTTTTTTGAAAGTTTAGCACTATCAATTTTCTCTATTATGAATAAAATAGTTTGAATTTCTTTATCTCTTTTAATTTGCCTTGATTTTTTAGAATGAAAATTTTGTATTCTTGAATTTTTATACAAAGGCACAAGATATTGGAAAAAGAGAAGAACAAGTGTGTCACTTGTAAAGTAACACCGGCCCGACTCACCAGTTGGTTAAGTCCACTGTCAAGAGAACAGTGTTTATGTTCAATGCTTAAAGATAGGGGGGTTGGGGTGTTACAAGCGTGGTATCAGAGCCTAGGCATTTGTTGTTGGGCCAAGAACAGAAAGTTTCCTCTGATACCAAGTATGGTTTTAAAGCCTAGGCATTAGTTGCTGAGCCAAGAACATAAAGTTTCCTCTGATACCAAGTATGGTATCAGAGCCTAGGCTTTAAATGCCTTGGGCATAAAATAGAAAGTCAAGCTTAAACATGTGTTGATTAGACTAGAAATAGTAAGTCAAACATTAGTTGCTTGGTAAGAATTAGAAACCCAAATTAGGGTTTCACATTGAATTGAACTAAAATTTTAGTGCCCTACCTTCTATTTTTTGAAAATTGAAAAAAAAATTTTAGAAAATATTTTCAAAAAGGAAAGATATATTTTGAAATGTTTTGTTTGAATACAAAGACTACAAGTTGAGCTGATAGTGGGTAAGCCTTGTCCCGAGTAAAGTTAAACATTGAAAGAGATGTGGGTTATCCCGCCCTAGAAAGCGTGGTTGCTAAGCAGACTTCAGTCTCGCTGCCCGATCTGGAGGTTGTCCCATCAGCTTATATGAGTAGTCGGAGTTGAAGAACACCCTTACTTTCTATTAAAGAAAATAAAAAGGTTGGAAATTAGGGCAAGGAATTTATTAGAAGTCGAAAAAGATGCCAAAGGCGGTATCTTGACTAGCAGAGGTTGTAAGTCAACCAGAACCGAACCCTAGGTCTAGAGAAAAGACCTTAGGTAGAAACGGGTGTAGCCATGGTGACACAGTGGATCAAAAGCATAAAACTCTAGGACATGGGCTAAAGACTGAAACTTGTGAGAAAACAGAAAATTATTTGATCAGGACATGAGATCGGGAAGTTTCTATAATTTTTGGTTTCTATGTAGTATGGGATGAATATGAATTCGAGGTTATGGAGGAAGCCTGGACTCGAAGAATGATGGACCATGTGTGGTGAATGATCAGTAACTCTGGTAGAATGAGTTTCTCTATGCTCGCTGGTATGGAACGATTGAGTATAGTGGGTTCAGGAACCTTAGTTATCGAGCAATTTGCGAAATTGTTTGGGTACGGCTCTGTTTTGAATGAAAGCCTAAGTGGAAGGGGTAGAGTGGTATGAGACACTTGAACCTGAAAGCTTAAGTGGAAGCCTGGAACCTTGTTGTGCTAGCTTGATTATATGATATGCATGTTGTAATGTTTATTTGCTTTAAAACCAAATCCTATACCTAATACATATGAAAAGAACTTAGAAGAAAGACTTTAGGCCACTGAACAAATCGAGAACCTAGAAACATGAATCTAGAGCCATGATAGTACGAATATTTGACACATACTGACACTTTGCTCAATTTACAAGTAAATGGCCGGAGCTAGAAGGTACGTTCCTATTATTTAATGTTGTTGTGAGACTGTTGTTTGATTTGGGTGCCTCAAAATCCTTTATCTCTAAAAAACTAGCTAATAGGTTACAACATGTGACAAAAACAATGTCTGTGACTTTGAATGTGTCCACACCAATAGGGACCATTGTGGCTTCAAAAAAGATGTGTACTTGTGACCTTAAGTTTGGGGATAAACTTTTACCAGTCGACCTAAATACCCTACCTTTCTATGGCTATGATGTAATCTTGGGGATGGATTGGTTAAACTAGTACCAAACCCACATAGATTGTCCTAAGAGACGAGTAACCATAACATTACCTTCTGGGGAGATCTTTAAAATTAATGGGGATATGCAGAGACTACCAAGGAGTCTAACCCTAGCCTTGCTGAATTGTTTGAAGTAGACGGATGAGTTCGAGGAACTCTCTGAAGAAGAACTTACTGACTCGAAGAATATTCACGACCTAGCTGTAGTTAGTGAGTACGAGGATGTGTTCCCAAATAACTTACTTGGACTACCACCAGCAAGAGAGTTAGAGTTTAAAATTGAACTTCACCATGGAACCAACCCTATAACCATACCTCCTTATAGAATGGCGCCAGTAGAATTAATTGAGCTGAAAACTCAACTAGACGAGCTCAGGGAGAAAGGTTTCATCGGGTTGAGTGAATCACCCTGGGGAGCCCCAGTACTATTCGTGAAAAAGAAAGATGGTTCATTGCGACTGTGTGTCGACTATCGGAAGTTGAATCAAGCTACAATAAAGAATAAATATCCTTTACCAAGGGTTGACAGCCTATTTGATCAATTACAAGGAGCCACTCATTTCTCTAAAATTGATTTTAGCTCAGGATATCATCAGCTGAGGATTCGAGAGTCCGACATTCACAAGACGACCTTTAGAACAAGATATGGACACTTCGAGTTCACTATAATGCCCTTTGGTTGGACCAATGCCTTGGCGGCCTTCATGGATTTGATGAACCGAGTGTTTAGACAGTATCTTGACCATTTTGTGGTAGTATTCGTAGATGACATCCTAATCTACTCCAAGTCAGATGCTGAACACTTATAACACTTGCAGATAGTTTGGAGACACTCAGAAGACATCAATTATATGCTAAATTCAGTAAGTGCGAGTTTTGGATGGAAACTGTCAAGTTCCTAGGCCACGTTCTAGTTCCTAGGCCACGTTCTGTCAGGAAAAAGGTATTGCTGTAGACCCGGAAAAGGTAGAAGCCGTCATGAACTAGAAGCAACCCAAGACAGTAACAGAAATCAAAAGTTTCTTGGGCTTGGTAGGCTACTACAGAAGGTTCATTAATTTCCAAGTTGGCAGAACCTATGACTAAGTTGACTAAAAACGGAGTTAAGTTCCAATGGGATGAGAAATGTGAACGATCATTCTAAGAACTAAAGACAAGATTGACTACGGTTCCTGTTCTAGTCACCCTAACTCTTGGTGTTACTTACATACTCTATACTGATGCTTTACTGAGTGGACTTGGAGTAGTGTTGATGCAGGAAAGACAGGTAGTCGCTTATGCTTCGCGACAACTAAAGGTCCATGAGAAGAATTACTCTACTCACGACCTTGAATTAGTGGCCATTGTGTTTGCCCTGAAGATTTGGAGATACTACCTTTATGGTGAGAAATTTGATCTGTTTTCAGATCACAAGAGCTTGAAGTACATCTACACCCAGAAGGAGTTGAACCTCAGGCAACGAAGATAGATGGAGTTCTTGAAAGACTATGATTTTCAACTACACTACGATCCAGGGAAGGTCAATGTAGTGGTTGATGCCTTGAGTAGGAAGTTCAATAAACAGGAAGAAGATAAAGGCCAGATGTACTAGTTGATCGAAGATTTTAGGTTGGGTGTAAACCTTAACGAGAAAGACGCCTATCTTTACAATATGTCTTGCCAACTGGACCTATTACATCAAATCAGGGATGAATAGAGGCAAAACAAGTGGCTTGCTCAACTAATTGAAGGAGTTACTGTTAGTTGCATAGCAGACTAATTATATTTTAGATATTTTATGTATAATATGCATTAGTGTAATGAAAAATTTAGAGTATTTGCTTATGTTTAGTATAATATGCATTTAGAGCATTGTTGCATCATTTTAGCATGATTTAATGTT
>JAJIYU010008226.1:0-18237 GCA_030144865.1 Tinospora cordifolia | reverse complement strand
TATATATATATATATATATATATATATATATATATATTGTTTTCGTATCAACAAGCTAAAATAAAAAAAAAACTTTAAAAATTAAAAAAAAATAACTTGGAATGGGCCGCACCCAAATTAACCCATTTACCCATGTTGGTGACATGGCACCCAGTGAGCGCCCAGCTATCACCAACATGCCTAATAAGGGATATAATATTTTTCATGCCTTAAATGAGATATAAAAAATTAATCAGGCCTAAAAAGGTCGTTACAGAGATGAATAAAATGAGCCTTAGAACACCAAAAATTGACACATGGAAGGCCCTAAACAGAGTGGATAAACAAAATAGTATGTTGTGCCTGAGGGGGAGGGAACAATGTAACTTTTGAAAAAATTTTAGAAGTGTAACACACTATATTAGTAATGCAGCACATTGCACTATATTTTCTTGAACATATAAACTTTGGAAAACTTTCAATTTCATGCACAAGAGATGGTCAAACCTTAAGGGATTTAATAGTGGAATCAATAACATAGTCAAGAGACGAACACACATGCAAACATGTTAACTTAGGATCAATTCATATCATGAAATGCATATACTAAAAATCAATTTTTTATTCGTATTGATGAAAATGCAAGAGTGCTGGTCAAAGAAGCATCCTAGGATTACAATCATCATTTTTGGAGCATCAATGTAGGGTAATAATTACGTAATAAATTTTATTTCCTTGTTAAACTTGTATGCACATACATGGATGAGGAAATGACCGTAGGTGCATAAAAAACCTATTTGCATACTTGCATTGTTGATTATATTATTTATTCAAAGATGTGAATTGTGATTTGTAAATGTTGAATGCAATATGGATGTTGTGTAATTTCCATGTTTATGTGATGAATGCAAATATACATGTCATGATAGAGCCTATAATAGGGTGCTAATTTGCACCACGAGTATATGATGCATGTAAATATACTAAGTGTGAATATCAATATCAAACATGACTACATGATGATGATGATATAAATAATGATGGTAGAGAAAATCATTCGAACGTGATTGAATTACATGTGATATTATGTTGTTGACCCCATATAAAAAATATAATCAAGATAATAACACACTTCCTATGACTACTAACCTTTAGGTGTCATTGGTAGTCCACCGCTACGGTATGATGTTTTTAATGACAAAACCTCTCTTGTGAGGCTTTAGTCGATGGGTTGGGTCATTTTTTTTAAAAAACCCTTTGGATCCACATCTTGTGCACTCTTTGCCCAAGCTTTCCACTTGGGATCTTGGATCCACTTAATGTTGCAGCCTTAAAAGGTATAGAAACATAAGGGAAAAAGAGCCATGGAAGCCAGCCAAGAAAGGATTGAAAGAAAGGTGAACAATAGTGAGGTATAAACCCTACAACCCTAGTTTAGGTCACACATACATGGACACACGTGTGACCAGCCATAGGGTAGGGATAAGTTGTGGTTTCAATGTGAAAACCACCCTCCTTTGACATAGTTTAAAGTAGGAAACAATGGTCTAACACCTCTAACCAAAACATGGCAGTGTAGGGTGTTTGGATACCAGCCATATATCAGTAAGTTGGACTTTAGAACAGCAAGGAAAGTGTGATAAAATATAAGGAAAAAAAAGAAGGATCCACAACCCAAAATGGACAACCTAGAATAGAACATTATGTGTGCATGAAAACACATGAAAGTGTGGGTTTCATGTGGGATAGTGTGAGTGATCTTCATCCTGAAAGTTCCAGCTCTACAACCATGATAAACTTACCCTGAAACCACTTGAAAAAGGTTTAGAATAAGTGGAAAGTAGCTAAAAATGAAAACCCTAAATTATAGTCTTTTAGTGCACACTTTAGGTAGGAAAAACAAGTAGAAAACTGAAAATGATGCATAACCTTGTGCACACTTTAGGATGCATGTGTACAACTATTTTAGTGTTGGGAAACCCCTTGAGAACATAACATGTGGCTTATTGATTAGAGTGGACTTGAAGATCCTTTCTAGTAATGAGTGTGTAGTGACCTCACTAATGAGGTTATCGAATGGTTTTTGCTTAGCTGTGGTCAATTGGCCTTAGGTTTTCATTTTGTGTTTCAATATTTTTATTTTTTATTTTTTGGTTTATCTGCACTAGCCAATAGGCCTAACTCATTCTCACTTTTGTATTTGGAGCCTTTCATGTGATTTATCTTATTAATTTTTTCTACGATTTTAAGATGCTATATACACACATGTCATGTCAATTTTTATGGCTATGTCATTTACGAACCTCATTCAGACATTTAACCATCCACTATGTGTTTGTAACCCTCAATCATGTTCCACTATACATGGCTTGATGAATGATTTATGCTTCATTTGACACCTTAGTTAGGAAATGAGGTCTATGAATCATGTTTAGGGTTATTTACATAATGTACCATTCCACCTTCTGATCAACCCCATTTGAGGAATTAAAAAAATATTTTTAAATGAACATTAACACTCGAGGGCATTTTGATAATTTGACTATAGTGCATGAATGATCGAAGAACGGGGGTTACATTGATATTGCTTAAAAGACGAAAAGAGTTTTTATAACAGGCATGATATGTATTTCAACCTCAACCACATCAACAATGATGACCTCTTCCTCATCTACAATTATTTTATACTCCTATATTTACTTTAAGGAATAAACTAGAACCAATTAAACAAGCTTCATAATTTTTTAATAATAGCTCATCATTCTCTCATTCACCATTTATAAAGGTTCAAAAATTTTTAGATTAAATTTTTTTAATAATAAAAATAAATTAGATAATTGTAACCTAAGGACTATAAAATAGAGATGAATATTTATTTATAGTTGTAACATATGAAAAGCATGAAAATTATGGACATTCATTATCTAACTGCTATAACATAAACAATAATATTCTATTGTTCTTGATAACAATTTTTTTAATCAAATTCAAAAAAGCTGCTATTAAATGAGCTTTTTTCTAGTGAGAATTTTAGATACAGTATTTGCGTTTTAAATGCAAATCAACCTAAGTCTTTAGCCCTAGAAAATGAGAACCACTATTTAGGATTGGCGTTTAGTATGCAAATCATTAGATATGTTGAATGTCCTTGAATAATTATCGCTACATGATTTGAAGGTATTCAACATAGGGTAAGTTCAGATTAATTTTCTTGTTTGATGTCAAAAATCCTCGAACTCCGCACTAGCAAGAACCGCCCATTTCTCCATCATTGTCATCATTACCATCAAACCACAAAGCTAGGATATACTAACTTACACCAGGGAAGCGAAGAAAAGCAAGGTTCGAATATAGTCCACTTGTGCACTAATAACTTTTGCTATACTGCAAATTGGCCTTTTCTTCTTCCTCCGAAGAAATTTCTACATTTTGAAATTAATTACATGATCTTTGAGTTTTGATTTTGAGCTTCATCAATTCTCCTTGAAAACAATCAAAGAAAGTTTTCTCACTTCAACTCAACAAATCCTTTGCAACTTGTGTTGAGCACTCTAAGGTGAGCATTCAAAGAGCTTCTTTATTAGTTGAAGGATTCTTGGGTCAGAATCCACATTTATGCTCATTCTTCACACCTGAAACTTTGAGTGAGAATGGAACCAATAATAATCCTCACCCTTGCACTACTAGCGCTGCATTACTGAATAAGGGAAAAAATAGAAATAGAAAGCAAACAAAAGAAACAAAATCAGGAAAAAAGACCCATTAAGGCATGATATGAATAGTATATCCTATTTCGAGCCCCAAACTAATGTATTTCCCTTTTTAGGCACCTTGATGCCAACTAAGACGTCACGTGGGTGCCAGGTGGAATAATAAACGTGCTGCCCCTTGAAGGGGTGCCAAATAACTTAAAATTTGAAATAGTCTTATGCCGCCCCTTGTAGGGCAAGGGGCGGCATGTGAAAAATTTAAAATTCCACACATGCCGCCTCTTGAAGGAGTGGCATGTGTGAAATTCAAAATTTCACACATGCCACCCCTAGAAGGGGCGGCAAGGATAAAATTTTCAATTTCAGACATGCCGCCCCTTGAAGGGGCGGCATGTCTGAAATTTTTGACAACCCCATCCCGCCCTCTCTTAATCGTGCTTTGTCCATCTTCTCCATTTCTGAACTCCCTCTTGTTGTTCGTCTTCTTCATTCCGGTTGTTCATCTTCTTCATTTTTGTTATTCTACTATTTTGTTGTTTGTGCCTTGTTCTTTGTCTTCACTTCATCTTCTTCATTTTCTATTCACCTTCTTCATTTCCTCCCTCATTCTCTCTAGCGAAGGACGGTCCTCACGTCTCCGACGAATGAACCGTTCGGCTTCTTCACTAACCAGTTTGCTATTGGACCGTTCGGCTGCTAAAAACACATCAAAGATAAATGCACTTGGACCGTTCAACTCTCTACGTCTCCGACAGGGCCGTGAAGCACCCTGCTGAAGTTGTTCCTTGGTGGATCGTTCAGTGAGATTTCAGTTACTTGAGGTAAGATCCGAAGTCCCATTGATGAATAGAACAAAATAGAAGAGAAGAGAGGTTCATCTTCATCTTCACTGCAAATCTTCATATTTTTCATATCCTATTGTTTTTCTGCAGCAAATCAGGAGATTCCAATTTTTCCTTCCTGCGCGTGTGCTTTGCCTTCCCCTTAATTGTTTTGCAGTCACACATTTTGTAATTTTCAACACTGCAGGTAAACACATATTTTTCCCTTTTTATTATAACTGTATATAAAGTTTATTATAATTTAAAAAAATATGATTTGTAGCACTGCAGGTAAGCCAATGATTTCTTTGCTCTATTTCATTAAATTTGATTGAGGACAAGATTTTGTGCTTGTCCTTTTCAATATGTTTTCAATGATGAAACACAATTAAAGTGAAAAAATAAAAATAAAAGAAAAGAAACAAATAGCAAATGAAATTCGTAGTCCACACCTTTGGAAAAACCACCACCACCTCTTTTAAGTCCTTTACGCTTAAAGAGCATAACATATTATATAGAGACATATTTCTTTTTCTTCTTTATTATGATTATTAATAATGTTCTTTTACTTTTGATGAAAGCATTACCTATGATTAATGGTTCTAAGAGAATTCCAATGCTTGTACATAGTAATAAAAGGGGTGCATTATAATTAATCACAAAAGAAACATTTATCTTTGATGGGAATTCATGAAGAGAAGAGTAAATACTCCAATAACTCTCTACTTTTCTTTTCTTTTTTCTTGCTTGAACAATCAGCTTTCCACCATATGCCAGCTTGTAATCATGATTCATAAATCATAAAGCCAAGCACCATGAGACCACTAGCCAGAATCTTCCACTAATAATAAATTAGTGCAAGAGAGAAGAAATTTTTTATATTATTTAACCTTTGCTCTGAAGTCCAAATCAAATGGAGGTGCCAATTCAATTGATCAATATGTATTGGGTTTGGAATTGTATATTGAATATATACCTATCATAAAATGCTAAAAAATTGTTGTATATGTATATAAAGTTCATTAGTTGACAATGAAATATTTGATGAGTTAGGTACATTGATTGAAAATGAAATAAAAGTAATAAAGTAAATGTTAATTAGTCAATGCAATTATTATTAGTTTGGATATTATTTCTTATGAAGAAATAAAAGTCTTTTTCTTTTCCCTTTTGATTGGATCTAATAGATTAAATTCGAGTAAGATTGAAGAAATAAAAATGAAATATATTGTTATAACTGTATTTTTTTAAAATTTTGAGGCTATGTAATTTGTATTCTTGTATAATTTTGAAGCCACTCATCAAGTGAAAACTCACTAACAAGTGCTGAGATTAAAGTGAAAAAATACAAAGAACAGGCTGCAACTTCAGTTTTGGATTGTTGTGGGGGGCAAAATCAATTACAAATGCCTCATAATCATGAAGATTGATCAGTGATATTGGTGGGATCCCAAAATGAAAATTATTTACTAAGTAACCAAAAGAGAATTAGAAGAAAGGAAGGGCCCTTAAAAAAAATTAAAATTAGAAGCTCTTATATATGTATATTACTCGAAAGTCACAACATAAAGCTCACATCCCCATGATAGTGCAAAGTGGGCAGTTGCATTAAAATCAAGTAAGCTTAATTTTATTGTAGTGTGGGTAAAAGAAAATCAAATTATTTATAAAAATGAAAAAATAAGAAGGATGGAAGAGAAACTCCAGAATATGTAGGAAACTTTAGTGAAAGAATCTTATTAAAGTTTTAGATAGAATTAAGGTGATCAAGTATTCTTCTTCTTCTTCTTCTTCTTCTTTATTTTTTTTATGCACGCTTGTCTTTCTATTCTTTAAAGCAACAACTGTTAATTTAAAAAAAAAAAAACTCTTCTAAATATGTAGGAAACTTTAGTGGCATGTGGTCATGCTTAATTTCAAGCAACAACTCTTAATTAAAAAAAAAACAAAAACTCTTGTAAAATTTGCTTTTTATTAGATAAAAGATACCTAAGATAAGTAGATTGACAGCATTATTAAAATATTAAGTTAGAGGAAGAAGATTTTTCTTTTAAAAATTAATTACATGATATGGACAAAATATTTGCCATAATTAAAATAAGTCAAGGTAGCATTGGATGCAGAGATGTCCCTATTCTTAATGCCTCACTATATATAATAAAAATGAAATTGAGTTCGTAACAACCATGCAATCTCCATTGGATGGATGTCTTTCTCATTTTACTATTTTTTGGTCATGCACAATCAGTCCAAAAACACTCATTTCATTCACTTTACTTTTTTATATTTTTGTGATTAATATATTCAGTTGTTCCTTTTCTTAAATAAATTTTCTACTTTCTTGATTATACAAATATATTTTACTTAAGTGCATAAATAATAACAGGGGCAAGTCTAAACCTATGCTAGAGCATGATTCAAACGAAACCTATATTTTACATACTCGGTGTTTATTTTAAACCTAAGCTAGAGCATGATTCATAGGAAACTGTTGTATATGGAATTTTCAAAGTTTAATCATTATATAACCTAAGTATTCTCGGTTCTTGACCATGGGTTGAAATGTTGGTAGGCATCTTAAAAAACAGAACCAACATGTTGGTAGGCATCTCAAAGTGTTGATAAATACAAAATACATATATAGGCATCAACTGCCATCAAAATAAAAAACTTAATCCCATGTTCGTAACCTTTTTTTGTTGTTGTAACCTTTTTTGTTTATTTTTATGCTACTTATGTTTTTATACTTATATAATTTTGATAGTATGCATGTAAAAGCAATTTATTGATAGTTTAAGGCTTGAATTTATTTTTTCTTATAAAGAAATGAAAGTCCTTATTATTCCTCTTGTGTTTGGATATAATAGAATAGATTTGAATAAGATTGAAGAAATTAAAATGAAATTTATTGTTATATGTGTTTTAGTTAATTTTTATGATATGTATATTTTTATATTTGTATAATTTTGATAGTATACATGTAAATGCAATTTATTGATCGTTTGGTGCTTAAATTTTTTTTTTCTTACAAATAAAGGAAAGTCATTTTTTTGTTGAAATTTTTTTTCCCCTCTTTTTGTTGGATCTAATAAAATAAATTTGATTAACATTGAAGAAATTAAAAGGAAATTTATTGTTATAATTATTTTTTTTTTCGCTCCGTATATTTTTATACTTGCATAAATATGATAGTATACATGTAAATGTAATTTATTGGCAGTTTGGTGCTTGAAATCTTTTTTTCTTATTGAACAAATGATAGTATACGTGCAAATGAACTTTAGATTAGTTATCATGTTCATAACTATTTCTTATATTCTTTTGTTCCTAGATGTGTGTTTTAAATAATTTGTGCTGACTATGTTACTCATCATAATCAGTTTGATTTTGCATTGCTAAAAATTGTAGGAAACCTAATGGATGATAGAATGGTTTCTATTATATGTGACATGAATGGGGAAATGGTACATGGACCGTATGGAGTTGATTACAGTTGTGAACTATGTATTAGTATTTTGCTAAAGATGGGAGCTAGCATGAATGATTTGGAAAATATTATCAAGGAGAGATTGTCTATAGATCCTCAATCAAAACAAATAAGTATAATGTATCATCATCCAATTATTCTAGGAAACGGTGCATGGTATTTCAAGCCCTTGCCAATTTTCGATGATTATAGCGTAGCATTTATGTGGCAAATTGTGTCACAGTTTCCCAGTGCTAATGCTGTGGAGTTGTATTTGACCATTCGGCCTTTTGCAGCGACTGAAATTCGTGGGCCACAGTTACTGTTACATGATGATTGCAGTCCACCAACATATCACAATGAATATGAGGCCAATACGAATTTAGATAGTGATATTCGGGATGAAATGGGGACTGATGATGTTATTCCTAATATTCTCACTCAATCTCAACCATTTGATGATGACCATGACATAGATAGGCAAGAGGAAGTACATGCAAACAAAGAGGATAACATCGTTGTAAATGAGAGGGTGGTGCAAGTTAATAATCCTTCGTTTGATCTGCCAGGCTCATTTGATGATATTATTGATGAGGATGCACCTGATATTGAAGCAGCTACAAGAGTGGGAACTGTACCTAAATATGAAGTACCGACCCTTATGTACTATAACATTAACTATGATGCAGTTAATGAAACTGCAATGGAACATTTGGCACGAAGTGGGCCAACTGCTAACTACAGTGGTGATTTGCATATTGGGTTGAGGTTCAACACTAAGGAAGATTTACAAAACACTATGAAACGTTATTGTTTTGAACACCATCATAATTTTACTGTTACTTACTCCAATAAGAAGTCTTGGGCCATGCGCTGTAAACTAGCAGGTGATGAGTGTGATTGGCGATTGCGTGCATGTAAACGAAAATCACACGGTCTTTTTGAAATTATGAAGTATCATGCTACCATACATGTGTGTATGAGGGATTGTCACAAGATCATTCACAGCTTGATGTAAACTTAATATGTGCAGAAGTGTTCAATTTGGTTCACCTAGAGCCAACTACTTCTGTTGCCGTCTTGCACCAAACTGTGAGAGATAAATTTGGATATGATGTTCACTATAAAAGGGTATGGAAAGCAAAAAAGAAGGCTTTTGTCAAAATATTTGGTGATTATGAAACATCATATGAAATGCTTCGTAAATGGAAGGTTGTGCTTGTACAGACTAATGAAGGAACACAAGTTGACTTGGAAGAAGTTCCCCGTGGTTTGGGAATGGTTGAGTTCATGAGATTTTTTTGGGCATTTGGGCCTTGCATTGAGGGTTTTAAATATTGTAGACCCCTTATTCAAATTGATGCAACCCATTTGTATGAAAAGTATCAAGCGAAGCTCTTAATTGCAACTGGGGTTGATAGCAACGGTCATGTATTTCCTCTTGCATTTGCGATTGTAGCATCTAAATCGATATTGTCATGGGGTTGGTTTATGAGAAAATTGCGCTCTTGTGTAATAAACAGAACAGAAATTTGTGTGATATCTGATCGACATGTTGCTATCAAAAATGTCATGAAAGAACCATCAAATGGTTGGTGTGAGCCTCGTGGGCATCACAGGTATTGCTTGCGTCATGTGACAAGCAATTTAAATACAAAGTTCAAGAACAAAGAGTTGAAGTCATTAGTTGAGCTTGCGGACAGACAACACCAACCACGAAAGTTTGCTACGTACTTAGATCAAATAAAAACTTTGAATCCTGAAGCTCTTACATGACTCTCAAAGATTAACAAGGAAAAATGGACGCAAGCATATGACGAAGGATATCGCTATGGTTGGATGACTACAAACCTTGTCAGTACGGTTTTTATACATAACTTGCATCGCATTTATGTTATCTAGTATATATGTTTATTTTTTTTTTTGTTACATTGCAGAATGTTTCAATGGTGTGCTTAAGGGGGCTAGAATGTTGCCAATTTGTGCTTTAGTACAATTAACATTCTACCGATATATTGCATACTTCGAATCAAGGAGGGAATTGTATGAGAACGCTACGAAGGAGGGCCAAACATATACAACATATGCAACGAAATTACTTAATCGTTGGCAAGATAAGGCAAAGGCGCATAATGTGACACTTATTAACCGAGTTCAAGGTGAGTTTGAGGTGATGACGGGCCGTAGTGGGTTTTATATGGACAGAGGCAACCACAAACAAGTTGTCAATTTATCAAACAGGCATTGTAGTTGTCAAAAATGGCAATGTTATGGCATTCCTTGCTCACATGTCCTTGTTATCTGCTCTTTTGCTAGTTTGAATCATTTTTCCTATGTTGAGAACTATTATCGATGGGATTGTTTTGTAAGGTGCTACTCCAAATCATTTAGGGCCATACCACATGAAGGTTATTGGTCATCGGTGGCGCACATTGCTAGGTTATTACCACCTTCAGGTACTCAACGAAACAAAGGGCGACCCGTTTCCAAGAGGATTAGGAATGAAATGGATTGGCGTGAACCCAGTGAACAAATCTTATGTGGTCATTGCCATCAACGGGGCCATAACAGAAGAAAATGTCCAACATTGCACGAAGGGCAGACTTCTTCAAACCCTTAGCACTTGATAATTATAGTAGGAAAATTGTGTAATGCAATATATAAATTATGTACTCTTCTTGTATTTTGAAAATGTTTTGTTGTTTATGCACAACAATTCCTCTTTGTAGTGACTAATTATAATAGTGATAACTTATCTACTTACACCAATTCCTCTTTATCTGGCTAATTACACTAGTGTTCAGTTATCCACTCTTACTGTTTGAGTTTATCCTTACACAATGATTTTGTTGTATATTAACATTGTTCGTACTATTTGTGACTTAAAACATACAACAAATGTGTAATATAAGGTGTATTTACCTTTTCACTATATTATTGCAGCTCTTATGGATCCTGGCCTTTCTAGCTGGAGTTTTGATCCATCGCACCAGTTACGAGTATCAACCATTCATTTTTGTTTTGCTTTTACTCGTGTTGTGCAGTTTTCAATGCAATCTCTTTTACAGGTGGTGTGGATGCAGGTCCTTCTACTAGTAGTCCATCTACATCTTATGTACCAACTTCTTGTAAGTAATGTAATGTTTTTGACTAACTTAGCTTATTCAATGCTTTAATGATACTATATTCTACGATGAATTGTAGATAGCATGGACCCGGGTCCAGCTGACCGAAGTATCTTACATATGCAAGAGCAGCATAGATCATCTATAGTATGGGACGAGTCGGTTGTTTATCTAATTGTAAAAGTGGTTTATTAATGCAAACTCTAATATATCATCATGTTCTCAAACAACATGGGCATCATATTCGTGTTCGGCGTCGTGATGCGTCCTTACATCGTCAGATGTCCATCCATGGCATGCTCATCGAACCTCTACAGCAATCAGGCTTTTATGGAATGGGTCGAGTAGGGTTTATAACCCTTGATTGGCAGTTGATCACAGCTTTAGTTGAAAGGGGGAGACCAGAGACACATACTTTCCATATCCCACATGGAGATTGCACCATTACACTGCAGGACGTGGCAATCCAATTGGGACTTCCAGTTGATGGCCTACCAGTCATAGGGTACACACGTCATGATTGGGGTGCACTTTGTGAGGAGTTGTTAGGTTTCAGGCCAACGCAACAACAAATGAAAGGTGGAAAGTTGAAAATGAATGTCTTGGCAGAAAGGGTTATTCGACCTGGTCCTACTGATGACGAGTTGATTCAACATGACCCCGATGACCCTAATGATGACTTTTATCCACTTCTAGAGTTTGATGAGGTTGCAGTCAATAGATATGCTCGGTCTTATATTTTACAGTTGATAGGAGGGTCATTATTTTCAGATAAGTCAAATAATTTGGTCCACCTAATGTTTTTCCCATTATTAGCAGACTTTAGGACAATTGGAAAATATAGCTGGGGGAGTGCATGTTTAGCATGGTTATACCGAGAATTATGCTATGCAACACATAGGGATCCACAAGAGATATCTGGGTCATTGATACTGTTACAATTGTGGGCATGGAATAGATTTTTCCATATCGCACCAATTCGACGCATGCAGTTTGAATTTAATTATATAGTATCTATTGACCAAGTAATACTTCCTGAAGGACCGCTTGGGATGAGGTAATATATTTGTTATTGTTTGATTCCATTCATTTTACTATTTTTTTACTAAGATAAAAAAATTAATGATATAGGTGGAAAGATGCATTTGCTGTGACAGAAGTATCCACACACGTTTTGCCCATTTACCGGGAGGCATTCGATATTCAACTTCCGGAGCAGGTAATGATATCGTACATTTGACCCTATTTACTATTTAATGAAATTATTTATAATAAACTAATACTTTCATGTCTTTTTCTTTTTTCTGTAGATAATATGGGAACCATATGAAGTCGATGATATTCTTAGTATGATGCCATTATCTTATAGGCACGATCATATGGTTTGGCGCAATAGAGTGCCACTTATTTGCTTTCACATTGTCGAATGGTACTTTCTTGATAGGGTCTTTCGTCAATTCGGCATGAGACAGTCAATCCCAGACGAGTGTGACACAGAACGATCTCTTCATGAGATAACATTACATGCCTCTGCTTCAACAAATTGGGCTACATACCATCAGCGATACATTCAGATATGGGATCGTCGTCGCGAACTTGTTGTCTCTAGTCCACAGATTGACAATCCTGCAGATTTTTATGAGGCAGAGTATATGAGATGGTATCGACAAATAACTCGAAAATGTATTAGCCGTCGAGGTACACTCTTTGATTATCTCGTAAGTCTCTTTTTACGAAACTTTTGCATGTGTGTACAAAGTCATTTCCTTCACAATATATGCATTATGAATAATCTTTTTATGTTTTATCTTCTGGCAACGGGTGTGGAGCAAATGTACAATCATGTAGGGCCTCATGGGGATCAATTCATACGATCTATGTGTTCTAACTTTATGGAGGCAATGCACATAGATCGTTGAATTTATGGAGTAGTCCATCACACAATGCCTGAACCTTTTACACCACCACAGCAAGGCATCAATTTTGATGATTTTATCATCTCGCCGATTCTCGATGTTTCATGTGAACCTCATGTCCAAGAAGCAAATTTACAAGAAAATTATGGCCAAGATGAAGGTGTTGATGATCATGGTCGTCCACGAGTACATGCACATCCAAAACGAGGACGAGGACGAGGAAGAAGTCCTATTGATTACAATGTTGATATTAATATTGAAGTTGGCGAGCCAATGCATTCACGTCCATTAGAAGGAACAAATGAGGAAACTAATGAAGAGCAAGTAGATGAAGAGCCATCACAGGCTACTAGTGAACGCCAAGGATTGCAAGTTTTTTGTTGAGGTCAACGCCAAAGAAAAGTGTGTACATGGTGTCGATCATAATTTTACATGTGTTTCTTGTTTTGTAGTTAAGCATTTATTGTATTAAGAAAATAGTTGTTATTAATGAAGATGATTTCCATATTAAGGTTGGTCTGCATTGTACTAGTCTCTATGGGGAAAGTTAAGGAGGGTGGAGGTTAGAACAAGTAGATTTGTGTAACATACTGGTCCCATTCTATGCTCTCTTTTGAAAAATGAAATGAATTTGTAAAGAAACTTGCAATTCTTCATTCTTTTATAAATCTTCATTCTTGTATGCATTTAAAATTCTGGCGAGTACTTTGACATCCTCCTGGACATGTTCTTTGTAAAATTGGAAGTTAATTATTTTATTATGTTGCAGGATTTAGTTGTTACTTGCTCTTTGGTTGTTACTTTGCCACTCGTCTGAAAAAGCTTTGATTTGTAAGGCTTTCTTTTTTGTTTTAAGTACCTTAAACATCTTTACTTCACAGGATATTAAGAGGCATCAACCACGCTTCATTTCACAAAAACTAGCAAAGGATTTTTTGTCAAGCATGGAAGTTGTTGCATAGTCAATGGGATTTAAAACTCATATTCAGAATTATAAGGTACGACTGTATATTTTTATACTTACAATCATCATTTACTTTTGTCTAAACTATAAATAGTGATAGTTAAGTGACTTGAATTTGAGATTAGTCATAAGGATAATTTGCTCCCTGCAAATGGTGATGACTGAAGGCGCATAGGTTTATAAGGATAACAACAATAGACTAACTGTTGTGACATGCCTTATTATAATGGATAAAATCATTTCCTATTAATTTACTAAGATGAAAATGAAGTTAAAATTCTGCTTTTATCAAATTGGGATTGTGAGTAAATTCAAGTCTTTCTGCTTGATGATGGATTCAATTTTAAATTCTTAATGAAAGCTATAAAGAACTCTTAATTGTGTAATTTTATTTATGGTGGAGTTTTAGCAAATTTGTATCTTCCATGCTAAAATAAGCTTTCAGTTTTTTGAAAAAGACCTCCCGGATTGCCCGTGGTGATCGAAATCAGCTTTTCAAAAGCTAAACTTTAAAAAAAAATAGAAGAAATCGAGTGGGGTAGTGAAATTGGGATCCGGGGATCTAAAAATTTTTTCGTCTCTTCCGAGAGTTCGTGTGGGACTATTAGAAAGCACTGGAACTGGTCTCGGCCAAAAAGACCTCCCGGATTGCCCGTGGTGATCGAAATCAATTTTTCAAAAGCTAAACATTAAAATGAATAGAAGAAATCGAGTGGGGTAGTGAAATTGGGATCCGGGGATCTAAAAATTTTTCCGTCACTTCCGGGAGTTCGTGTGGGACTATTAGAAAGCGCTGGAACTAGTCTCGGCAAAAAAGACCTCCCGGATTGCCCGTGGTGATCGAAATCAGTTTTTCAAAAGCTAAACTTTAAAAAGGATAAAAGAAATCGAGTGGGGTAGTGAAATTGGGATCCGGGGATCTAAAAATTTTTCTGTCTCTTCCGGGAGTTCGTGTGGGACTACTAGAAAGCGCTGGAACTAGTCTCGACCAAAAAGACCTCTCTAATTGCCCATGGCGATCGAAATCAGTTTTTCAAAAGCTAAACATTAAAAAGAATAGAATAAATCGAGTCGGGTAGTGAAATTGGGATCCGGGGATCTAAAAATTTTTCCGTCGCTTTCGGGAGTTCGTGTGGGACTATTAAAAAGCACTGAAACTAGTCTCGACAAAAAAGACCTCCCGGATTGCCCGTGGTGATCGAAATCAGTTTTTCAAAAGCTAAACTTTAAAAAGAATAGAAGAAATCGAGTGGGGTACTGAAATTGGGATCCGGGGATCTAAAAAGTTTTTCGTCTCTTCCGGGAGTTCGTGTGGGACTATTAGAAAGCGCTAGAACTGCTCTCGGCCAAAAAGACCTCCCGGATTGCCCGTAGTGACCGAAATCAATTTTTCAAAAGCTAAACATTAAAAAGAGTAGAAGAAATCGAGTGGGGTAGTGAAATTGGGATCCGGGGATCTAAAAATTTTTCCGTCACTTCCGGGAGTTCGTGTAGGACTATTAGAAAGCATTGGAACTGGTCTCGGCAAAAAAGATCTCTCGAATTACCCGTGGTAATCGAAATCAGTTTTTCAAAAGCTAAACTTTAAAAAGAATAGAAGAAATCGAGCGGGGTAGTGAAATTGGGATCTGGGGATCTAAAAAGTTTTTCGTTTCTTCCCAGAGTTCGTGTGGGACTATTAGAAAGCGCTAGAACTGCTCTCAGCTAAAAAGACCTCCCGGATTGCCCGTGGTGATAAAAAATATATGACATGTTCTTCAAAAAAGAAAAAAAAAATTTAAAAAAAAAAAGAATCCAAGTAATGCCACCCTTTCAAAGGGCAGCATTACTTGAAACAAGCTTTCAATATTTTGAAAAAGACCTCCCGAATTGCCCATGGTGATCGAAATCAGTTTTTCACAAGCTAAACTTTAAAAAGAATAGAAGAAATCAAGTGGGGTAGTAAAATTGGGATTCGGGGATCTAAAAATTTTTCCATTTCTTTCGAGAGTTTGTGTGGGACTATTAGAAAACGTTGGAACTGGTCTCGGCCAAAAAGACCTCCCGAATTGCCCGTGGTGATCGAAATCATTTTTTCAAAAGCTAAACGTTAAAAAAAATAATAAAAGAAATTGAGTGGGGTGGTGCAATTGGGATCCAGGGATCTAAAAATTTTTTCGTCGCTTCCGGGAGTTCGTGTGGGACTGTTAGAAAGCGTTAGAACTGATGTCGGCAAAAAAGACCTCCCGAATTGCCCGTGGTGATCGAAATCAATTTTTCAAAAGCTAAACTTTAAAAATAATAGAAGAAATCGAGTAGAGTAGTAAAATTGGAATCCGAGGATCTAAAAATTTTTCTGTCTCTTCTAGGAGTTCGTGTGGGACTATTAGAAAGCGCTGGAATTGGTCTCAACCAAAAAGACCTCCCGGATTGTCCGTGGTGATCGAAATCAGTTTTTCAAAAGCTAAACATTAAAAAGAATAGAAGAAATCGAGTGGGGTAGTGAAATTGGGATCCGATGATCTAAAAATTTTTCCATCGCTTCCGGAAGTTCGTGTGGGATTATTAGAAAGCGCTGGAACTGCTCTCAGCAAAAAAGACCTCCCGAATTGCCCGTGGTGATCAAAATCAATTTTTCAAAAGCTAAACTTTAAAAAGAATAGAAGAAATCGAGTGGGTAGTGAAATTGGGATCCGGGGATCTAAAAAGTTTTCCGTCTCTTCCAGGAGTTCGTGAGGGACTATAAGAAAGCGCTAGAACTGCTGTCAGCCAAAAAAACCTGCCGGATTGCCGGTGGTGATAAAAAAATATATGGCATGTTCTTCAAAAAAGAAAAAGAATTGAAAAAAAAAAGAATCCAAGTAATGTCGCCCTTTCAAAGGGCGGCATTACTTGAAACAAGCTTTCAGTTTTTCGAAAAAGACCTCCTAGATTGCCCGTGGTGATCGAAATCAGTTTTTCAAAAGCTAAACTTTAAAAAGAATAGAAGAAATCAAGTAGGGCAGTGAAATTGGGATCCGGGGATCTAAAAATTTTTTCGTCTCTTCCGGGAGTTCGTGTAGGACTATTAGAAAGCGCCGGAATTGGTCTAGGCCAAAAAGACCTCCCGAATTGCCCGTGGTGATCGAAATCAATTTTTCAAAAGCTAAACATTAAAAAGAATAGAAGAAATCGAGTGGGGTAGTAAAATAGGGATCTGGGGATCTAAAACTTTTTCCGTCGCTTCCGGGAGTTCATGTGGGACTATTAGAAAGCGCTGAAACTAGTCTTGGCAAAAAAGACCTCCCGAATTGCCCGTAGTAATCGAAATCAATTTTTCAAAAGCTAAACTTTAAAAAGAATAGAAGAAATCGAGTGGGGTAGTAAAATTGGAATCCGGGGATCTAAAAATTTTTCGGTCTCTTCTAGAAGTTCGTGTGAGACTATTAGAAAGCGCTAGAACTGCTCTCGACCAAAAAGACCTCTCGAATTGCCCGTGGTGATCGAAATCAGTTTTTCAAAAACTAAACATTAAAAAGAATAGAAGAAATCGAGTGGGGTAGTAAAATTGGGATCCGAAGATCTAAAAATTTTTCCGTCGATTCCGAGAGTTCGTGTGGGACTATTAGAAAGCGCTATAAATTAAAAAAAATAATAAAAAATTGATGTAACCAAGTTGCTGCCCGACTGGCGCTGATGTGGCATCCAGTTGACAGTAACTTACTTAAAAAGGAATTAAAATTTGTTTTTAGCCTTAAAGGGGATATAGTGTTAAGATTAAACCTAAATGGTTCTTTTTTCCACAAAATCAAGATTACTCGTTCAAAAAATTAATAATAAGGCAAAAAGACAAGGGCCTTTAGTTGTTTGGAATACACCAATCTCCTCTACCACTGATGCTATTCTCTTCTTTTATATACTGTTTGTGCTCTATCCGAAAAAGAAAGAAAGAAATTAAAAATTAAAATTTGAAAGGCAATTGTTCGACTAGAGGAGCTATAGACACACCGGGGTAAAGACAAATCGGGATTTGGGAATGAAATACATTATTAAAAACTTTCAACGTAAGAGTGGGAATGATGACGTCTAGATATAACCATTTCATAGGCTATTTGAAAGCGCCGTCCCTATCATATTCCACGCCACTCAATTAGCATCATGTTACTAGAAGAAAAAAAAAACAAAACAACCAAAATTGCTGGTCTCACTTAGGCTTTTCAAGATCTGGCCTTTGATCAAGTACTTTTGTTGTTGATTCATCAAGAAATGCATCAGGATATACAGCACTGATCTTTGCC
>JAJIYU010008225.1:0-18312 GCA_030144865.1 Tinospora cordifolia | reverse complement strand
GCCTACAAAATTCATGGATTACTGAAAATGTTGTTTCTGCTATTGTTTGGTCCATTTGGCAAGAGAGAAATAATAAGATCCTTGATGATAAGGAGAGGATGTTAGGTGTGCTTGGAATAGCTCCTCTTATCTTGCTTCTCTTTGGATTAGTGCTTCTAAACAATCCAACGGGCTCTCATTAGTGAATTGGTTAAGAGGATGGATTCCAATTTTATCTTGTCTATAATTTAGGCTTCAGGGGATCATATACATCGAGACCACAGGGAAATTCTTGATTGTGGAAAGCTCAAGAGGTGACAAGTGTAAACTGGTAGTGGGAGGTTTGAAAGGCTTCCACCATTGTGAAGTCTTAAGTATTGGTGTACTTTGCCTAACTTTCAAAATTAAAGGTTGTTACCATATTCAACATGTGGCCACAATGGAGCAACTGCAATCATTCCACCAAGGCTTGCTCTTTTTTATCTGCAATTAGGAAAATATTAAATTAATCACCAATACTTTGGTCCAAAATCCCATTGAAAATGAGAGAGAAGGCTTAGTGAGGTCTATGAAAGTAAAACAGGCTTAAAGGAGACAGCCATGAATGAGATTTAAAAAAAGGTTAGAAGTTCCATTCAAAAAAAGGTTAGAAGTTGACACTGAAAAGAGAAACACGTGTTTCCCATCTCATTGTTCATTAACCTTACCACGTTGGATGAAAAGATAAACAGAGATTATAAGATATATTGATGATGAGGTAGAAATAGAGTGAAAAAGAGAGCGTGGGGAAGGGTGGAGAAAAAGTGATGAAAATAAACAAAATAGATATTAGGAAGAAGAAATTGGAGATGTTGAATGGAAGATTAATCATAAAGAATAATTTAGTGACAGATGTATCAATAATATGAGAAAGGAACATGAAGAAAAAGATAGAGAATGAGAGAATGTTTGAGGACCAAGAATGGCATAGTCAATTGATTAGAGGAGCATAACTGAGAAAGATGAGGATTCCCAGCATTGGCCAAAATCACATAATTGTATTGTATCATTGCATTGATCCAACAAATGATTGGCAGACCTACTATTGGAGTTACTTATACCATCAAGAGAGTAACCAGATCAAGAAGATATCTATGTTTCATTTGTAATGGAAGGAAAATTCAATTCTTTGCCTCAGAAAGAAACAAACGCCGGGAACATCAAGGAAGAGACAGAACAAGATATGAGAGCGTGGAATAACAAGAGGCAGATACGTCAAAAGAAAAATGCAAGGCGTGCAAACAAATAGATTGAGTTTTCAATTCAGCTTAATAACTAAATACTAAAAAAAAATCAATTAATATTCTGAAAAATAATTATTTTAAATAGAATTCCCAAAACTTTATATTTATCCATATCAAATTCTCACCTTGAAACCTCAATCCAACTTTTCCCTATTTCCTTCATGCCCACTTCTTTGATTATTTCTCTGAGTCTTGTTGTCATATCCCACATTCCCATAACAGCATGAGCATTTGAGAGAGTCACATAAATTGATGGATCCCCTGGAGAAATTGAAAGCACATAGCTGGAAATCCTTTTACAAAGTTCTTCATTGTTGTGAACTCCAGAGGCCCAAAGCAAAGAGCTCAGTATGGTCCAATCCAGCTTAGATGGCAAATCAGCAATCAAAAGTTTTGCCTCCTTGAAAGATCCAGATCGACCAAGAAGAGCAACCATGCAGCAGTAATGCTCCAAAGTTGGTTCCAATTCATATTTTGCTCTCATGCACCTGAAAAGCACCAATGCTTCCTCAACAAGACCAGCATGTGCACATGCTGCTAAGACACCTAAAAAAGTGATTTTATTTGGCTTAAACCCCAGCTTTTGCATCTCATGGAAGAATGTGAGGGCCTCCTTTGCCCTTCCATTCAGCCCACACCCTACAATGATCCCTGTCCAACTGATAGTATCTTTAACAGATGCAGCATTGAACAAAGTCAATGCACACTCTATTTCACCACATTTTGCATACATATCAATGAGAGAAGTAACTGTTATTTTTTCAAATCCATATCCTCTTTTAATACAAAATGCATGAACCAGTTGTCCACTTTCAAGTGCAACTAGACAGGAACAAGCTTTGAGAACACTAGAACAAACAAATTGATCAATTTCAAGGCCCAAATCAACCATATAAGTAAATAATGAAAATGCCAAGTGGTATGATCCTAGTTGAGTGCATGAAGAGATCATTGCTGCCCATGCAATAATATCCTTAACAGAAAGCTTATGAAACACTTCCAGAGCATTTTTTAGGTCCCCGTGTTTTGCATAGAAATCTATGAGAATACTTCCAACATTGCAATCTAATTCATACCCAGACGCAACAATTAAACCATGGATCTGGAGCCCATGTCTCCAATGAAGTAAACTATTACAGACCTTCAAACCACTGCTAAAAGTATAGGCATCAAGAAGTGAACCTGATCTATGTATTTGTGAAACCAACTCAAGGGCAGCACCATGTAGTTCATTAACAACATATCCAGAAAGCATAGAATTCCAAAGCACCAAATTATCATAAGTAGACCCTTGACAATAGCTTGAAATTTCATCAAATATAGCCCAAGCATCATCAATTAGACTGCATTTTGCATACATATCAACAAGAGCAGACAAAGGGAAGACATCGTACTTGAACCCACATTTCACCACCAAACAATGGATCTGTTTCCCCGTGCTTAACATATTTAGAGATCCACAAGTTTTCAGAACACAAGGAAATGTGAACTCGTCAAGCTTAACACCTTTACTGTGCATAGTCCGCACAAATTCAATTGTCTCTTCACTGTCACTGAGGGCAAAACCAGAGATGATGGTGTTCCATGACACAATATCGGGCTCAGGCATCCGATGAAACAGGTCCACTGCCTCCCGCATTAAACCTTTCTTAGCATACCCAGAAATAATCGTATTCCAAGAAGTTGAATTAGTTTCTGAAATATTATCAAACACTTGTTGGGCATCAGCCAAACTCCCACCTTTAACATACATTTCAAGAAGGGTATTCATTAAAACAACATCATGCTGCAGATTTTCCCTCAAAACATTTCTATGTATCAACTTTCCTACTTTAGTATCCCCCAAAAGAGCACAAGCCTTAAGAGCAGCAGAGAAGGTAAAGCTGTTAGGTCTCACCTCCGACCCAGAGTCCCACATACTGTTAAAAAGGCTAAGAGCTTCAGCGGGACTTCCCGCGGCTGTATGCCATGAAATCATGGTGGTCCAAGTGACGACATTTCTTTCAGGCATGTCCTCAAACATATTCTGCGCATCATCCATCAGAGCAAAATCTGCGTACATGGAGAGTAAATTGTTTGCGACGAACACGTCTTCCGAATAGCCAAGCTTTATCAAATGTGCGTGAAGTGATTTTCCACGGTTGAAAGCTCGAACACGCCCGCAGTGTCGAGTGGCCGCCACAATGTGTTTCAGATTCATGAACGAGACCCATGAAGGAAGCACGGCCAATGCTCAGAGGAGGGAAATGGCGGTTCTAACTTTCAAGAATTCTGAATGACGGGAAGACGCAAGCAAAGGTTTAAATTTTCAATCTCATAGGATCATGGGTTCGAAATAATTAGCTTGAATTTCTGGAAACTGTATTTGTCATTTCCATAAATTTATTTGTTTCAAATAACTGAAGTTTCTTCACGAATCAATGGAGTATTTATAATATATTTTTAAAACATTTAAAAATTAATAATTAAGAAAATTAAAAAATATATATATAACCAAGGGCATGCCCCCATAAGAGATGATATGCCTCAAGGAAAACCATTGGATTATGTAAACTTTTATAGTGTAACATAAACTTTTTTTAGTACTCTATATCATAAACTTCTAAGAATTTTCAACCCTTCGGGCCGAGTTTTACCCTAGCTCGATTATCCATCTTTGGTTGATTTTTTTAATTTTTAGCTTAAATCATATAAGAACGCTTTAATCAATGATAATATGCATCTCGAGATATTTGGTAAACTATACTTATAGTGTAATTAAGATTAAATCACTCCTAATAAAAAAAGAAAATACGAAGATTATTACTAGTGTTGTTGTTGTCGTTATATTTTTTATGTAATTGTAACATTAACAACTATTGATTAAAATGCACAGACTTCAAAATGGTGCATTCCATCAAAATATATAAGAATGTTTTAAGCTTCCAACAATCTGCATCTTATTTTTTTCTCAGAATAATCTAACTTCAATCATGAGGGTGATTGCATAGAAGGATTTAAAAGGAGGTGTAGATGTCGTACTTAGTCTGCCAATATTAGCCTCCAGCCTTGTGTCCTGAGATTTTTGGTTGAAACACAAATTATGTAGCGGTGTGCCGTATAGACAATATTTGAAGATGGTAAATTCAGCTTCTTTGACTAAAAGCAACGGAGCCATGGTGGGCAAAACTCTTCTAAAGATCTATCTTGAAGTTTAGATATTTAGCATTCAGAGTTTGTTTTGATCTGATTTCACTCTTGTAGCCCTCACCAAAATAGTAGTTTACTTCTACATGTTTAGTCCACTACTACGCCTCAAAGCATTTCGGAGAGAACCAGTTGGTTTTGGGTTTGAGTGACATTTTACGCCTAACCACAACTCATCCGCTGATTCTTCAACTTTAATGAGTTCAAACCTTCACTTACTTTCATCCAAACTTCATCCAGGTCATAAGTGCATTACCCAATATATATATATTGGAAGTGAAAGAGCTCATACTTAATATAGGTTTAACTAGTAGAGTTGAACCTTCCAATACTAAGCCCTAATCGTAATACATCATATGAATGTTCGAGTTAACTTTGGCCTGTCCAGCATGTTAAAAGATATTATCTCTCTCCTGCGGGTCTCTAAGTTTGGCCGACCGTAGCTTGGGTCATTGGGTTTGTTGGGGCCTACGTATAATGTATCATATAAGTTCGAGAAATTTTGTTTTTCTCTTTAACAAAAAGCCATTTGTTATTGTTTGGATGTCACTTCTTTATTTGTCTTAACTTAGGACATATAGTCTATGTGATACTAATTTTTAGTTTTGTAATGAACTACCGAGTCAATTGAGCATATGAGTTTGGTTGGTTGATCTGAGCCCCGCGCGATCAACATGAAAACGATGACAACATTTTCATAAATAAAATAAATAAATAAACCTAGGTAAAATAAACCTTGAAATCGTGTTTGTCAGTGTCTCATACTTAATTCTCTTTCTATTTAGAATATGAAATCAAATATTTTATAAACACAAATTTTTTAAGAGTAGCTAGATATGCCACTTATTTTTCACATCAATTTGATTTAATTTTTATTATTAAATTAACATGTTATTAAAATTTATATCTGAAAATTTCTTGCAATACCTACATCAATATTTTCCTTTTCTACCGTTCATTTTTACCTTAATATTAAATAAAACCTTTCCTTTTTTCCCTTATAGTCATGTTACAAGATATATTTTCCATTTTAATCTTTCTATTATATCTTTTTTTAACCTTATTCGAAAGATTAAAATTTTTAAATAATTAAATAATTAGTTAAATTCAAAAACACAGAAGAACAGAATTTTTTAAGTCTTTTTATTAAAAATTATTTAAATAGTTTTTGTGTTTAAAGAATAATATGTTTCCAACTGTTTTATTTTTTTTCTATATGTTAACATGTTTAAATATTTATTTTAGTTTTATATATAAAATTAGTGGATTGCACGTGTATTGCAAATGAAATTATTCTTTCCAAAATTGGTTTATATTAAAAAAGGAAAAAAATAAGAAAAGAAAAGAAAAAACAAACTACTTATGTTATAAAAAAAAAATAAAATAAAACAAAAAGTATTTAACAATGAAACATTAAATCGAGGAATAACTTTGGTGAATGAGGATGGTATTAGATGATCATTTGGATGACATTACTTCCAGG
This sequence comes from Tinospora cordifolia, assembly GCA_030144865.1. NCBI lineage: Eukaryota > Viridiplantae > Streptophyta > Magnoliopsida > Ranunculales > Menispermaceae > Tinospora > Tinospora cordifolia. Next base: position 12,381 of record JAJIYU010008225.1, on the reverse strand, counting down.
GAAATGTAAGAAATAGCTGAGTTCTATGTAAATAAATATAAATAAATAAATAAATGAGGAATCCATACAATCAAAAAAAAAAAAGAAAAAAAAGAAAAATCTATAGACATTTAATGTTGTATGCCTGCTGCACAATTGGAAAGGTAGGGGAAGAAAGAAGAAACATAACAAAATGGATATTCACAGTTCGGAAATCAAAGAGTGCAGAAAATCCCTTATACTATACATGAAGACCCTGTTGAATGGATTAACAAAAGGTGTGAGCGATGATTTTGCATGATTTAGTTCATGTGATGCCGAAGACATATGCATTCTCGAGTTGGATGCTCAAAAATCGAAGGGTGTCGCTTCTTGTCCTTCTTGATCTTAGGTTCCATCTTCCCCTCCCGATCACTTTCAGCAAGCATTGACTCCATCTCCTCTTTGAAATCTTCCCAACTGTGCAAACCCATGAAATAGATCGTAAGTGATACACATATGTTGTTATGTATGGTTCTGGAGGAAAAGAGATGAAGAAGGAAGATAATAACCTCAAACTGGTGTTGTGAAGTAGGAGAACTAGCTTTTTCTTATCGGGTTTGATGGTCTTGGCATGCCCATAAAGGAATTGCCTGTGGCCCCTTAAAAAATGAGCAAAGTTGCCACCCTGAGTTGCCACAAAAGCTTCACTCTGCAAGGCCACTGCATAGTCCAGTGCGGCCAACCTTGATGAATAGCCCTATAAAACATACATATAATATAAAGTCATATAACATACAGCTAGCAAGTCCCATTTTTTGCTTGAAAGGGAGGGAGGAAGGCAACCTTCAATAACAAAAGCTCCTCTTTGGTGGCAAGTGACTCCTTGGTCTGAGCTAAAGGGAACATCTGAAGTAGAGGGGCTAAATTCTTTTTTGCTCGGTATATCTTTCCAGATGCAATGTACATTGCAGTATTGTTACCAAATCCCATACCCCTTAGCATCATCCCCACCTATGCTGACAAGGAAGATAAAAATAAAATCGAGTAATATAATAAATTACAAACGTTTATTAAGCTAATGGCATAGAATGGCAGGCATCTAATGATGGATGTATGTAGTTTAACCATAAAAATTTCACAAGAGATATAGATTAAATTGAACTATCTATAAAGTGGGAAAGAAAAGATCAATGAGTTCATCATTAGCTTTGAGAAAGCTTCACCTATTTTTTACCATGACATTGTCCTTTGCTATTGTATGGTTGTAATGGAAATTACAAAATGATGATGGGAAAAAAAAAAAAAAAAAAAAAAAAAAAAAAACAAGTTGAATAAATTAGTAGATGGAATTTTCCTGAGTTCAACTGGGAGTAACTATAAAATTTACATATTGTGACCATAAGCCAGATAGTATACCGTGGTCTATGGACCACTCCAACATGCAGATCTTTTTTATCCTTTCCAGTAAATCAACCTAACCAGCCTGCATTCCACTAGTTTCTCATAGCTTCTCATATTTGGAAAGCACAGGTTCCATCAAAGGTTCAAGTTTTTGGGTGGACCTTGGCTCACAACGAGCAGAATACCATGGAGGTTTTGCAATGGTGGTACCCTTCAATGTGCCCTTCTCTGCACCAAAGTATTGCTTGTTACTAAACAAGGACTCCTCCGATCATATATTCCTACAATGTTCATACACAATATGGTTGTAGAGAGTAGAGTTTTACAAAGAAGGTTCACCCCACCATCTGGGATAGAGAAAAGCACATCTCTTGATTACATCACCTTTCTCAACTCAACAAAGAAGATAAGAGGTCAGGTCAGTTCTCTAGAAAACATCAGAGGAAAGGCAAAATCAGATTCACAGTTTCAGGAAGTGATTAAATTCTCAGCTAGCTCATGGATTTTTGCATCATCCTTTGCAAAAGATTTCTCCATGTCTGATTGGTTGCTTAATTTGGGTGCTTGTATGACTATCAATGTAGTCATAAAAGCACTCCTTGTGGATAAAGGTGGAATCCTTATGTATCTTATGATTAATAAACAAAATTTTGTTTCCTTTCAAAAAGAATAAAAATCATTTGGGTCATTTACTAGATGGGATTACAGAGGTAATGCCTTGAAGCTATCATCAAATTTGTACTATTGGTATATGAAATAGAGTAATAAACAAATGAATATATCAAATTTGAATCTATTAAAAGAAAAAAGGAAAATTGTATTTCTATCTTAATACGAGGAGCTAGAAGAGAAGAAGGCCTAGTTACCTCCAAGGGTGTCAAAGGGCATTTTCCATTGAGCCTATTTGAGCCAGGATCAATGACATGGTCTTTCTGAGTGAACTTATTTCTCCAACCTTTATCACGGGCATAATCCATTTCCATATCCTCAATCCACCCTCCATCATAAACACAGCATGAGAAGGCCACCATATCCTACAGATAGAAGAGTAATGCTTAAATAAGTTTTTATACGGGATACAACCAATAGGGAAATTGATTCAGAACACATAATCAACTGGAGGAAGTACAGCTCACAACCTCTTCAAAACGAAGGTGAACTGCAACATATTTCCCATTGGTCCTAGAGCTATTTTGGCTCATTCGGTTAACTATCTCCTCTGCAAGTCTTGAGATAGGCGCAGCGAACCTCAATGCTTGAAAATTTGCCAAGCATCTAACAAACTGAATGTCAGGTGGAACACTGTTCGCCAATCTATTTGCAAAGGGAGCTATGCGGATGACCCTGCATCAAGCAAAAACCAAGTAATGGTAAACAAGGGATGGCCATAGATCAGATTTTTAACTTTGGCATCAACTCTAGACATATAGCACAGATGCCTGAACGAGAACATTACTTTTGATAGACGATAATAGTTCTACAATTTTAAAATTCACTTAACATTATTTTCTTCCACTCTTTCAATTTATACCACCAATCTGAGAAGGGTAACATACTCAACACAGTAGTACATTGAGGAAATCTTGAACAATGTGCATGTGTTTTAATTTTACGCTATTTACCAATGGTTTCTTTACAATAGCAGGAACTCATGCAGTTGGAACTTGGCAGGCTTCATAGAATAATCTAAAGTTCCTTTACAAGCATAGACCCAGTGGTTTTCACCATTCTGCATCCACACCTTACCCACCCTAAACAAATGATTTGAGAAGTAAATCCAAACTAAAATCACCCTGTATATCAAATATTCCAACAATATCAGCATTCTGTAGTGAATACCAATGGTTCATAGTGTGAGAACTTCCATGAGTTACTAATCACAATTTCCTTTTCTCACAAGAGCTACTAATCACATTGAGAACAAGATAGTTGCCACTCCAATGCATATTTAGGTGCCCTTTTTATTAGCGTAAGTAAAACAATAATGACAACAGAAGTAGTAATTGCATAATATACGAGTTTATTTCAACTCAAATTGACCTTAACCAGGGTCGTCAGGCACTTAACTTTGGGAAAGATAAACAAAGGAAAACTCAAATTCTTTCCTGCTACACGTGGGAAAGAAACGGTAGACGGAGTCCAACTCTCTCTGCAAGCCTACCCAACATCAACTCTAATAATAACAAACTATAAGCTATATTTTGGAAACTAGCATAAGTTCACGATGCTACAAGCTCTTTAAGAATATGGTGCAAGAAACCTTAACATATGCTTAATCAACAAGGATTATGAAAACTAATAAGCATACCCTTCCTTTAGCAAGAGTGGACGAACTTCTTTAAGGTAGTAATTTGCTGAGGCCCCAGCTTTGACTTTAACATTACGTATGTTGAGGACATTGTTATTGTATCTTTCCATCAGGTCCGATGGTAGCTCTTTCACCACTGTCACATAGTCCTTCAGTGTGTCTATAAAATAGTTTTCATCGTAAATATCTCCGAAGACACTACAAACAGCAAATAAAATGCAGAGATTACTAGCATTCTTCTACATAAAAGGGGGGGGAAAAAAAAACTTGATTTTAACATTCATGTTTGAGGTCATATTATTCTGTAGATAACAGCCCTGTCAAGCCAGAAAAAGACATAACAAACTTTTAAAGGAAACTCAAAATTAAGAACATAAAAGAAAATGAAATACACAAGAACTCAGATTCCAGCATATAATTTCTATTTTTATAGAGAATTTTTAAAAGAACTCAGTTATTCTTGGTACCATTGCAAATAATTAAGAAACCTGAGACTGTTTGGTGCTTCTTCTTTTTTTTATGCTGCCTGCAGGCATTTCACAATGATTTAGTAGATTTTTGTTCCAAAGTTTTATTCTACAACTTAAAGCTAACTGTCCAAGAGAAACGAGTCCCAAAATATTGATCTGATCAATGATTTGGGGCCGTAGGAGGAGATTGACTCAAAGTAAATTTAGGAGCTGGGTAACATTGAGAGGTTAATTTGAAACTAGGAGTTCTGATTTTAAAACTTAATTAACAACTAGGAAGAATGAAACAAAGATGAACAAAAAAAAATATAAAAATCAGAAATTGGAGAAAGAGCAAAAGGGACATGATACTTTTGATAGAATTCTTGTACATTCAACTACAGAAGTCTGTCCAATGTCAAAACCATAGAGATAAAGAAAAAGTGGAACTAGCACAAGAGGATCCACATCAGAGGAAATGATTTCTCACCTTGGGTCCTTCCAAACACTATGGAATTCCAAGCGCGGGATGACAAGTGTAGCATTCAAAAGCTTTGCTACAGCCACGGCATTGCAAATCTGCCAACAGAACTACTGTTACAAATTGCAAAGACAAACTTCCATAGACTCATAAACAAACTATACATTGCATTCACTCTTGGCCAACGTCTGTGATGCCCAAGAGGAGCTTTGAACCAAGTTAAAAAACAAAGAAACACTTATATATAAATATGGCTTTGATGCAATCAAAACGACGAATACCGCTGAGCGTTGTTGATTAAGACCACCATTAGCCTCCACAATCAAGTAGCCATCTGGCACAGCAGACCCTGAAAAACAATGGCAAGAAGCATCTTAATACAACCAACAAAAACAGGTTGTTTTCTTCTTCTCAGTCTGCAAACCAATTTAGCTTTAATAAATGAATCATACCAAGAGGTTTTCCCATTGTAGTATTCGCACACATTTTTTCTTCTTTTACACTTCTCCGATGACTCCATAGAGAGGATATCTACAAGATATTGAAGAAATCCCATCTTTTCAAAACAGAAAGAAAGAAAAAAGAAAAATAGAACAATGAATCGAGCAAAGAAGGAAAAAATAAAAAAAATAAAAACGAAGAACCTGAAGTCCAGAGGAATTATCGGATCGAATGTGAGGCCAAAGTTTGAAGAAGATCTCAGGACTGCGATACACAGTGCCAGGCTGCGGAGGCTCCGGAGACCGCTTGAACATTCCAGATAAAACCCCAAAACTGGTTATGAAGCCAAAAGTGTAAATTAGCAGGAAAAGTACAAAAGCCGAGGAGGAGTAATGGCATCGTCGAAAAGCGCCGGTGCGCGACTTGATTCGCAACCGACGGACGATGCCGACGCCGACGCCGGTGCCGGCGTCACCTCCCTCTGCGCCGGATTGTGGAAGTGAAGTGGAGGAGTGACGGCGTTGGGAAAGGCGCGGTGAGCCTGAGCAGCTGCTGTCGCTGCCACTGTCGTAGCCGTTGCAGCCATTGATGGGGACGAGAATGTGATGTTGAACTTTGTGTTTCATGGCTAACGTCGATCGCGTTTCAATGCCGTCCCATTTTCAAAAAACGTGATTATTATTTCTATACAAAGTTGATTATATATACATTCTTTACAAACGCAAGAGAATAAGAAGAGTTGCTCTCCACGAAGAATTCTTCTAAACAGTAGAGGAGAGTTCTGTTTTAACTCAAATTCCCACCGAGGAAAGTTCTGAGTTGGGTACGGATTATCCAATCAAATCACCAGTAAGATCTCTCCCTTTCCATCATAAATTATTTAAGATATTTCTATAATTTATATATATATATATATTAGAAAAAAAATATTTGAAGCTGTTTAATGTTTTTTTTTTTTCTTCTTTTCCAAAACTTCTTTATTCTGTTTTAATTCCAAAATATATTTTTTCTTTTTTAGAAAACCAGTTAAGGGAACTTTTAGCGTTATTGATGTTTTTATTATATATGTTACCAAGCGATGTACTTTAGCTTTTAATATATTTAATAAACAATATATAAAAATAAAAAAATTAGACCCAAATTTTATTTAAAATTACATAGTGTTGTACAGTCAGCTTCCACTAGAATACTACGTAAGTATGTGCACCGTCACCTAGGCACGTTGGCAGCACAGGGATGTCACAAATTTTATTTATATAATTATAAATAAAATTTGAGGTAATCATGTCAAAGGCTCCTTTAAAATCTATAAGTAGCCACGTAAGTGTTGTCATGAGTTTTTATAAAGAAAAAATTATTTCAGAAAACATATGTGAAACTAAAAATGTTAAGTTATTATAATGGATGTCATAATTAAAAAAAAGGGTGAAATATTATTAAACTGAAGTGACTAATTTTGAAAATTTATGGTTTTTGGTATACGAAGAGCTAAAAATAGCAATAAAAGAGCTAATTTTGGGCAGCAATCTTACTGACAAGAATCATCGCAGACTTAAAAAAAATTATTTAATTTGTTATTTTAATTAGAGTCGACAAAACGTGTCATCGTATAGTTGTTACTCATATATTATAAACTCAAAGTAACCAATTTACTAATCATATCAAAAAAATAAACTTGATTTTTTTTATTAATCGTATCATGATTGTATACTTATATATAATTTATATAATTTTTTGTAATTAATTTTTAAAATTATTTTTACAAAAAAAAATAATAATAATATAAAATTAAATTAAATTAAAAAATATTTTAAAATTTAATAAAAAATTATATCATCAATATATTAATAAATATATTAATTTTAAATTAATTTATTTATAATTTATTATTTAACGTATTCATAATTATGATAAATAAATTATTTTTAAAAACAGACTAACTTATAACCTTAATTAAAATTTATTTATATTAAATTTAAATTATATTTGAATCAAGTTATGATGTTATATTATAAATTATCATCCTCAATTTTAATACTTAAACTAAATATATTAAAAGTCAAACAGTAACCCTTCCATTAAAACTCCACCTGGATGAAGATGACGTCTGGGAACAGTCAACTTCATGACGACTTTCTGTTGGGGTTGATTCCGTTAAGATCTCAAATAACGGAGCCAAAAGTATCCGTAAGTCGTTGGTTTTCTGGTGTGAATCCGCTGGTTGGATTTATCTGGAGTCAACGGTCTAGGTTTACTTTAATTTTTACATGTGAATACACTTACATTTTTATTCATTTATTTATTAACGTAGCCTTTCTAAACTCAAAGGACAGCTTGCCACGTTTTTGTTGTCTTCGGAGAGGAATCCTTCATTTTCTTTGTTTTAAATTAAATTTTAAAGATGGAATATATTAATGCCAATAAATAAAATATATACTAAGAAAATAATACAAAAAGTGAACATAAATACTTAGAAGAAAATAGATAAAACCCGATTGTATAATAAAAAAATTATTACATTAAAAAGGTAAATTTATGATTGTCAGTTTGTGTTATCGTATCATAAATGAGTCGTGTTATAAACGATTTGTATTAAATATGTTGTAAACAGATTATATTATAATCGCATCGTGTGATAAATAGATTATGTTATAGTCGTATTTACAATCGTATGTCTGCATATAACCTATTTAATTTTTTTAAAATAAATTTTTATAAAACTATAAAAATAAATTAAATTTTTTAAAAAAATTTATATTTAAAAAATAATATTATTAATAAATATATTAATTTTAGATTAATTTATTTATAATTTATTTATAATCATGTTAAACGTGTCATTTTCGAGTTTATTAGGTTAATATATTTATAACAGCATTTAGTCGTGTCTAATTGTGTTTGACTCATTTTAACTTAAACTTATTTATGTTAAACTCAAACATATTAACTTCACATCGTGTTCGTATCGGATTATCGTGTCGTATCACAAATTTTCACCCTTAGATAAATCTCCACAAGAAACATGTTAATAATATCATATTTACAATAAAAAGTGGTAAAAAAAAAATATTACCTATTTTTCTCGTAATACCAGTTTAAACCTATTCTTTTACTATTATAAAAATAATCTATTATAATAATTTCTGCAGATATTATTGCTTTTTTAAAAATGATGTCATATTGAAAAAGTTTTTTCTGTATACCCGGTGCTTTCCTTTTCAATCATTTTTTTTTTTCAGTTTGTTATCAAATAAAACTTTTTTCTTTAATAGAAGGAATTTTTTTTTTTTTAACATTGCCATATTTTTATTTTTATACCTTACTGAGACGAATTTATCTTTTTAACTTTATTATAACAGTAAAATACATAACAAACTAATATTTGAAATTAAAAAAAATGAAAGATTAATTTTTTAAAGTTTTTATTATAAAATTTTAAATATTTAAATATTAAAAGTGAAAAGAATGACAAATTCCAAAAGTCATCTTTTAACATATTTATTTATCTACTTTATTTTAATGTAATTGATATGATAGAGGGCTTGCACGTGCATTGCATATAAAATATATATTCTTTTTAATCTGAAGGTCTTCTAAACTAAAAAGTATAAATGATATATTATAGTATTAAGATAAAATTATTAAGGCAAGAGTGGTCCTTATTGTTTGGGGCCTAGAATGATAAATATATATAATAAAAATTGCAAAAATTACATACAATAAAATAATAATATCCTATACAATAAAAATTACCAATTTCATATAATATAATTACAAAATTAACACATCTTGTCAACTCATTTTTTAACTTGTATATATATATATATGTGTGTGTGCTCATAAATATTTTTTTAACTTGTAATGTTAAATAATTGACAAACTTAAAAAACAAAAAATAAATAAAGGAAAAAATTTAATTAGACTTTATCTTTTCTAACTTAATAAAAAAAATACTGGTGTGGTGACACTTGGTGGATCAAAATGATTTTAGATGATAAAAAAAAATTAAGTTAAGAAAATATAAAAATGAATATATAAACAAGAAATATTTATCAATGGCTAAATAAATACAAATTTTCTACTTACTTATCAAAATCCTAAATTTAATCTCTTTGCTCTAGTTGTTATTTCATGTTTTTCTTGTTGGATCATTAATTTCATGTTAGAATTTTATGTTGAATAATTATGTATTACAGATTGTCAATTCAATTGGACCCAATTAAAAATAAGTTTTGAGTAATTTTGGATTGTAATGTATCTGACAGGCTATGAGTTTTTATTATATAGAGACGTACGTGTAAGATTATTATACTTTTCGACTTTCAGTAATAGAAATAGAGCACAAAGACTGAGAAAATTAAAAGACTTTTTTGAGAAACATGTTAATATGAAAAGCTCAATTGCAAGACTTTACAAAATATGTTATTATGAATTCATGTATGCTTTTTATTAAATTATTTATTTATTCTTGATGATTTGAAATATTGCATTTGATCGATAATAATTTATTACAAAATTTATTTTAACAAGTGGAATAAGAGCCTTTTTACATTGAACCATTGAGAATTAATATTTAAAAAAAAAAAATTTATGAATATGCGTGTTAATCTAAATTTAAAATTTGAATTTGTAAATTTAAAATAGGAGTGGAAACCCCTACTGCTTTTTTTTCTTTTTTTTTGTTGGAGGAGAAGAAGACAGGGTTTCTATGGCTTGGCCTGGGCCTATGTACAAAAAGAGAAGGTGGTTGTGACTTGCGAGCCCAACCTGCAAGACACCAAAAAAGTAATGGGACAAATACATATATATACATAGAAATTATAAAGATTATAAAAATGCAGTATATTTCAAAACTATATAACTAAAAATATCTTTATATCAAAAATATCATTTTCATGTGCTAAATCCTTTCAAAAACTGAAGAACAATGATCTCACACCCAAATTTGTACAATTTGAGAAATATAAATTACACATCAACCAATTGAATATCTTGTTGAAGCTACACAGATATTTGCATGATTTGAAAATCTCATCGAACTGCACAAACCTGCAATCAGTAGTTTCTCAAGTTTACATTAAAAGCCTAGATTCTTCAAAATGGATGCTATTATGCATTTTGCACTTATGGATGTACGTTGTCCAGTTGAAGTGTTTGATGAAATGTCTCATAAAATTAGTTTGAAAGATAACCACAAACAAATAGTACTATAAACATTCATTAGTTTAATCCTTATTAAACTGAAAAAGATTGTTATAATATGAAGACAATAACAATAATTTCATTTGAAAAAAAAATTAGCATAAATGAATTATTCATCAATATTATTGCAGCTAGAGTGTACATAATATAATATTACATTCTAACTTGAAACAATTATATTGTATTGATGATGTTCATACTTTTTTTTTTTTTTTTTGTAGGATATATAGAAACTAAGATTTTGTATACATATGATTAACATGTATCAAAAATATAAAATTCTATTCATAGCTTCCATGAGTTTAATAATTTGCATGGTAGAGTCCAACTAAACAAAATAAGATATGAAAATTTCAAAATAGATGGTATGTTAATTTCGGAAACTAACAAATCATTAATTTTGATTTAGATATTAACTGATAAGTTGAAAATAAATGTATATATAACATCACTGGACATCAAAATTAGAACCCTTCCAAAAAGTGTTAACATCTTATGTCTTATTGTTAATCTTTACTTTGTGTTCTTATGGGTGTCATTCTTCTTTTGTCATTACTGTCACGATCATGACACCACATTTATGAAGTGAGTAAAACATTGGGTGTTACAATCACTAACTAAAATGCACAACTCTTCATGTAACATAAACAAGTAGATCAATGTTCTACCTAACTACCTTAATTAATTAACCATTTCACCGGTGTGCTTTTGCTTTCCAAGTGGAAAAATTAATTTGTGTTCTGTTATGTTGCATATATATATATATATATATATATATATATATACTTTTGAAGGAGGAGGCTTAGCCATGGACCTATGTTGTCCACACATGCAAGTAAATCCCACTTATGCCACAATTCTCATAAATCATAAACGAACTTATACTATGGAGTTTCCATTTCCCGCCCTCCATTCTTTCACTCGATGCATTATATATATAAATTGATATCAACGTTGTGTATATATATTGTTATATTACTCTAGATTTGTTATAATATAATTGAAAGATCATATTAGGATAATATAATTTTGGGTGATAGAAACCAATTTAATTATACAAAATAAATGTATAGATATAATGTAATATTAGTATACAAAATGTATGCATGTGATTACTGTAATATTGGGTACAAAAAAAACAAATTGAAAGATTATAATACAATAATATAATTATGGGTGATAAAAAATACTTTAATTATATAGAACAAATGTATAAATATAATATAATAATGGTACACAAAGGGTATACAATTAATGTAATGGATCATACAAATTGAAAAATTCAAAATCAATATTAAAAATAAAGCTATATCTTTGGTTGTCATTTTCTTTTCAATTATACGTCTTATTCGTAATTAGTGAAGAACTTTTGCAGAAATCATGTGACCTACTGACCTTTATACAATCTTTTTAATAATAAAAAAATTGAGACATGTGTTATGAGGTTTCTTAAAAAATACAATGAATTATAAAAATAATTTTAGATAAGGACAAAAAACACATATCTTAACCATCCCAATAGTGACCAAGAAACTTCTAAAAGTATGTGCTTAGTTGCTAGAGAAATCTAAAGGAGCAATTGAATGTAAAATTATTCATATGCTTAAATGCAATAGGGGTAAGAAACAACATTGCAATGCTTCTTTAGGAAAACCAAAAGATAAAAAACGCAAATGAATAAAACAAAAAATATAACACAATTTGAGGCTGTTTTGAACCAAAAATGATTTTGGTTGTTTTCTAAATTTATCTTAAAATTTTGAAGACATGTTTTCAAAATCTTTTCAGCCTGAATTTTTCCAACATTATTCTCTGTAGTTCTAAATGTGACAACTTCTTAAAATTGGTTCTTATGTGTCAAAACTTGAAAGATCAAGCACATACAAAGCAACAATCCTCAAAGTAGCGATAGCCAACTTATTGGCTTCTTAGAATGAGACATCTACAAGGCAAGTTATGCTTCTCGCTAGACTGTTTCACCAATGAAAAAAAATCCTTCTCAAAGGACATCGAGGCAATTTGGGGAACCAATTACTCTCAATTTGAAATTGTAACCCCCTATTTAAGGAGATATATATATATATATATATATATATATATATATATATATATATATATATATATAAAAGATAGATTTA
>JAJIYU010008224.1:0-18209 GCA_030144865.1 Tinospora cordifolia | reverse complement strand
AAACAGTCTTTCTACATATTGTCACCGAATCAATTCATTTTCAGTTTTACTGTTTTTAAGATATTTGAGTTCAGTATATACAATTGCTTATCAACTTGATTTGAACGTCTTGATAAAACTAAAACCAACGCTAGATTGGGCTTTAACTTACACAAACAAGTACTTTTTCCTGAAGACGATATTCGGTCTCACCGGTATTACTACTACGATCCCGTACACTTGCGGGGTCGCTAACAAACATATCTTAGAATTGGGTAAGAAACAACCACAAAGTTTGGTATAAAACCACCCAAAAACCATCACACGTGGTTAGGTTTTTAACCCTTTGTCTTTCATAATTCTATGATGAAGTTTGCTGAACCTTTCGGTATTCATTAAAATTATTTTATACCACCAACAAAACAACAAAACCATGAGAAACAAGCATTGAAGGGGCTGGAAAATAACCCACAAACTTGAGTCCAAAACTTTCCAAAAACCTTTATTAGTGTGGATTTTGGACTCTAATTTTGAAACTTTCCAATGAAGATCTTTCTTGAAACCTATGGGTGCCCCTATTAGCACCCTTGAATCATGATGAAACCAACCTAAAGGGTTAGATAAAAACTACACAAAACTATGTAGAAAACACTCTAAAAATATCACCCGAGTACCTTGAATGATTAGTAGTTTAGGTAGTGTTTAAGTGACTTAGTTGTGAAAAGTTTTAGCTTCTCTTAAACATATTTTGTGCTATTTTTCATAGTTCAAAGACCTAAAATTTATGTAACACCCAAATATTTTATTAAATGAAATAACTAATTTAAATAAAATAAACTTTGAGAAAACCATGAAAATTATGATGTAAAATATGTACAATTAAATGTATGAAGGAGTAAGTAAACTCAAAACAAAACACAAAAATTTGTATAGAACCATCTCATTAGTTACCGTGGTAATGAAATCTACTACCGTGAATAGTGCATGAATTGCCAAGAAGAACTAGTAAATACATTGTGTTCTGGTTACCACGGTAGTGCATTTTACTATTGTTGTAATACATAAAACTTATGCAAAAATGATTATGTAAAGTTTTCAAACACGTGACCTATTTCTAAAATCATCACATACTAATACTTTGCGCCCAAGAAACAAGTAAAATAGAAAGAGAAGAGTTTAGGAAAGAGTTCTACTAAGGAAATAACACAAAACACCCTAAATCCTCCAAATTGAACTATATATCAACCCAACACAAGTACCCCATTCTCACCACTCAAGAAAACATGAATCCCTTTCTCTTCTTTCTCTCCTAGTTGTTCTCTTGACATTCTTTCCTTCCCTAGCCGTCCCACATAGAAATCATAGTAGCAGAAAGAAGAAAAACCTAGAAAACTACTTCATAGTTAGAGTTCAAGACATAAAACCATCTTCTGGACGTTCTACAAGTTAAAAACCTATCCCTAGATGTTTGATCACGTTCTGTTCATCATCCTTTTGATATTCAAATTTTTGTAACAACTTCTAAAGTGTTGGTTTACTCCTAACATCAAACCAAAACCCTAGAAGGAGTCAAGAAGAATCTTTTGGATAACACAAGGGAGTTGGTGGGTCAAAGAAGGTATAACGACTTTATCTAAGTCTAAATGCATAGTTCATGGTCTAGAGTTTGAGATATTAGGATGCCAAGGGCATAGGAGAAAAAGGGATGAGAGAAACGTGGATGAAAGTCTACTTTTCAAGCTATCGCGATACTGATCACCGTTATGGTATTATTGCACTTGTTTTCTTCACTATTTCTAGACTTTCACTCTGCTTATCATGGTACTCTACTTATCGCGGTACTCTACTACGATAGTGTAACATCTTTTTATCATCTACAACCAAATACACATTCCAATATCACAAACTTATCGAAACAATCATTATAACGTTTATTTACGCTATTATGACTCTAGATTCATGTCTCTAAGTTCCCATACAATGTCACGCTAGCATAGAAAAATTTGTAAGCTTCCATCCATGCCCCCAAGTTCAATCGTCCCATACTATCCTTACCCGATGACATAGACTTCCACCTAAACATCTCACTACATGCATATAATCTTGCAAATGTCCCAAGCCTTAATACACTTAAACGTCCCATACTAGCTAAGTATAGGGAAACAAGTTCTTCTAAAGTCACCGATCATTCACCAAATAAGGCCTGTCAATCTTTGAATCCAAAATTCCTCCATACCTCTGAATTCCTACACGACTCATACCATGTAGAAACCAAAGATATAGGATACTCCCAATCTCATGCCTGACCAAACAAGTGTTTCATTATCATATGTTTTTAGTCTCTAACCTATGCCCTAAAAGCTTTTATGCATGATCCATTATGCCACCTTGACAACACCCTAGTCCATACCTAAGGTCGTCTCCTAGACCTAAGTGTCCAATGTCTTTATTACACAGTTCCTCTATCGGAATGGTAGTCCATACTCCAACATCTTTAAGGCAGAGTTCCTCCTTTAGAATGGCAGTCCATAGTCTAAACCTTTGACTCTAGTCTAGTATTCTACAGTCTAGGCTCTGACATTTGTTTAGTATGCCAACTAACCGAGCTACGACACCACCTTTAGTGTCAGACTCAACATTCTTTACTCTTGGGATACTATTTAAGCCTTGGACTCCACATATGAGTCAACTCTGTCTAAGTTTAGGCATTCTACCCAGAAGTTCTACTAACTGAGCTTTGACACCACCCTTGGGTGTCAATTTAACATTCTTTCCTAGTGAGCTACAACTTAAGCTCTGATTGTAATACCGCGACTGTAATACCAACTTTTTAAATAATTTAAATAAAATAAAATAATTTAAATAAAGTAAAATAGAGAATTAGAAAGGTTTTTAAAATGAAATCAACTCAAAAGAATGTATTAACAACTTCTAAAGTAATTGCTCACTAATATATGTACTTGGGAAACAAGTAAAATAGAGAATTAGAAAGGCTTCTAAAATGAAATCAACTCAAAAGAATGTATTAGCAACTTCTAAAATAATTACTTACTAATATTTGTGCTTAAGAAACAAGTAAAATAGAAAATTAGAAAAGTTTCTAAAATGAAATCAACCCAAAAGAATGTATTAGCAACTACTAAAACAATTACTTACTAATATATGTGAGTTGGAAACAAATAAAATAGAGAATTAAAAAGATTTCTAAATCAAATCAACTGAAGGAATGTATTAGCAACTTCTAAAATATTTACTTACTAATTCTTATGCATAAGAAACAAATAAAATAAAAAGGGAAAGAGTTTTAGAAATGTTTCTACAATGAAGACACCCAAACTTAATAATTCATGTCCATTAAAACTCTATATAAACCCAAGCATGAATACCATTTTCTTCATCCCAACAAGAACTAGACAAAGTCCCTTATTGCTCTCTCTACCTCCCTATTGGCATCTCTTTTTCTTTCTTTAGTTGTTCTAAACAACAATTAGAGAAGTAGTAATGAAGTTCTGCGCAAATTTTGTGCTAGAAGGAGATTCAATAGAGGAGCTTAAAGATTAAAGCTATTTGAGGTGGAAGTGAATTATAAATTTTACTTTATTATTTTGATTTCAATAAAATGTTCATGTATAATTATACTTGAATATGCATGTTCTACGTTGAAATAATCATACATGCCATGCCTAGATGTGACATACTTAGGTTTGCATGAATAAAGATGTATGTTATGTGATGATATGATCCATGCTATGTTGTTACCATGCTCACATGTTACATTTCTAAATCATGTTACCTTATATTCATGAATGCTATGCTCTACACTTAACAAAAAGATTAATTAAGATTATAACCATGTACCAGCACAGTGTCCCAAATAGGATTACTATGGGTGTTCTTAAGATTGGAACGATAGTGTTTGTCCCTAGTTCACACGGGTAAGATGTAACATCTTGAAAATTCGTATGAAATTTGAAAATTTATTTAGAGATTTATACGGAATTGACGGATGAAAAATTTGTTAAGTCCTAGTTTAGCCAAATAAGGAATAAAATCAATTTAATGGATTTTTGGAAGAAAATATATGAATATAATGTATATTATGGGATATCATAGCTAAAAATACAAGGATATGTGCAATTTTTTATGAAAACAAGATTAGAAAGTCAATTTGGATTAAGATTTGGCAAAAATAAAAAATAGAACATTAAATTCGACTGAAAATCATATAAATATAACGCAAAAAGCATCCAATGGCTGCAAACCGTCGATTTGAATCTGATCTCGCAATCCGACAGCCGCAAGATGATCCGCACCAACACCCGAGCGCATGGGATAACGAAAATCGAACAGACGTTGATGATCAAGGACGATCAGACGGCCATGATCAAAGTCCCAAAATCTCGATCGCGAAGTCGCACGGTGCGACTCCACACGTGCCAATCTTGACCCTCCGATCTAATCCATGTGTGTGTGTCCCGAGGACGATCTGATGCACTGAGATATTAGCCGGTTTATAAAATATGAAAAAATGCAAAAATCGACAAAAAATTCACCGAAAATTATCAAAAAATCAAGATAAATACCAAAAATTATTTTTTAAATTCCAAAAGAAATCCGACAATACTAATTTTATTCTTATAATTAGGAAATAAGAAATTCTAGAGAATTTAGGTGTTTTACTCCAAGAAAAACTCAAAAGTTTCTATTTTTTCCGCTTTGAAAATCTATATAAACCCCCCTAGGCTCTCACTTACCTCATTCCAAAAATAAGAGTTAAAATATTCTCTTATTTTCTCTAAGCCCTCTTCTTGGCACTTCTTCTCACCTTTCTTTCCTCTCTCTTAAGTTTTTCTCTTGGGTTGGGAAATTAATTTGGGTGATCTTTGTTGACACTAGTACGTGGGGGAATTGCGGCAGAAATTTTCGAAGAAAACTTCACAAGGTGGAAGTGATTTCTAGAACACCCTTATGTTCTTATTTAAATTTATGGCGTACTCATTGTTTGTGTGTTTTTCATTGAAATCAAAGATTTTCAATTTTAGTTTCAGAATTTTAAAAGTTTATTTTAGTTTTTCAGTTTTGATTTATGTTTAAGCAATTATATTATCCATGCCATGTTAGTATCACACTTAGGCTTTTAAATTAAAGTATGATGCATATTTTATGAATGTTTCATGAATTGATTGTGTATATTCTAAATTTTAGTTTGATTTCATATTTTGAAATTTAGTTTATGAGATCATGATATGAGAGTTAAGCTGAGATGATGGTGATAATAACCACGTACCATCATAGTGGTCAAAGCGACGCTATGGATGTTCTTTTCATATGAGTTAGGTCATATGGTTTTTAGACCTAAGTACATGAGGGTCGTGTACCACAGTACCTTGTGAGTCACCACGTGTAATGGGTTGATGCCAACACGTGCCACTAATGGGTTGATGCCGAGTAGGCCCCGTTTACTTAATTAAGAGTATTAAGGATTAAAGACCCTTTTGGTCTAAGACTCAACTTGAAGAAATTGCTGATTGAAATACCTAATGATTGTAAGTGTTTGAATTATGATTGTGTTATGAGTTTGAATATAAAAGATGGTTCTTCAAAAAGGATCCTCTGGGTTATGTGTTCACTTCTTCCTTTCTTATTTTTTTTTCAGGAACGTAAAACCTATGAAGCAGTTGAACATGGATGGTTCTTAGAGAGCTTCTACCTTATTATTTTTAGAATTTTTAAGGGCATGTTGCCCAAAGTTTAAATCTTTTCTACTGAAAAATATTTTGAAGTTTTTCGCTTTAATAATTCGTTTTTTTGAAAGGTTTAGTACTTTCAATTTTTTTCTACTATGAATAAAATAGTTTGAATTTATTTATCCCTTTTAATTTGCTTTGATTTTATTAAAGTGAAAATTTTGTATTCTTGAATTTTTATACAAAGGCACGAGATATTGAAAATAAAAGAACAAGTGTGCATCACTAGTAAAGTAACACTGGCCCGACCTGCCAGTTTGTTAAGCCCACGGTCAAGAGAATGGTGGTTACGTCCAATGCTTAAAGATACGAGGGTTGGGGTGTTACGTAAGACCCAAAGTCTTAGATAAAGGGCTTAGACCCTAGATCCATAACTTGCACAAAGATTGCCCTTTCCTCCTTTTATATAAATTTTGATAAGAACACTGAGGTTGACCCCTTTCAATCTTAATTCAAAAATAGAAGTTGCTGAAAATTGTTTCTAAAAACATTAGGAACAAGATTAGAAGTTTCTAATTCAATATAGAAGGTTGACAAATCTTGTTGATCTGGTGTGCGCAAGAAAAGGAATCAATTACCAAAATATATTGGAAAGTTGCCTTGCTCACAATATCAAACCAAGATTAATGTCCAAACAAATACTAGTAAGTATTCTAAATCTTTTTTGTGTTCACACATAAATAGGAAATCAAATAAAGCTCATACCTTGTGTTCACACTAGGAATTGGAAACGAAGTCAGCCCACATTCCAAGCCATATCTAAACAAAGTTTAATAACTTCTATTCTTGAATTAAAACCATCTAATTTGGATTATTTGGGACGTTCTTTTGTGTGTAGAGCATGGTGTATATGATCACATAAGGTGGCATACATAATCATGTCATACTATCATGATCCCCTATGTGACTTGCACATGTTTAGGGGTGCTCATACATTTTTGGGTCCGCATGAATTTAAAATGAATTCATATTCTCTCATTTGGCTAGGATTTTAGCACTTTTGGGTTCACATGAATTTAATAAAAAATTCATGACTTTCAATTGGCTCGATTTTTTCCCATTTTTTTCCTAATTTAGATTCCCTTGAAGCATACTAAGTAAATGAACCCTTAATTGCACAAATAAAATGAATTTTGGATGCCTAAATCATTTAAGGTGTTTACTTCATTTCACTTCATTTCATTTCATTCTTTTTTCTTAAATTTCGCTCCCTTGAGAGGTTTTTGTGCTCATTTGGACTTGCTAATAGATTCTAAAAATGAATTGGTCTTCATTTATCATTTCATTTCATTTAGTACAAATTTTTCTGGGTATTACAACCTACCCTCCGAGGTTTGATATTGTTTTAGCAAGGCAACTTTCCAATATGTTTTCATAATTGATTCCTTTTCTTGTGCATACCAAATCAACAAGATTTGGCAACCTTCTATTTTGAATTTGAAGCTTCTAATCTTGTTCCTAAGGTGTTTAGAAACATTTTTTAGCAACTTCTATTCTTGAATTAGAAACTTTTAATCTTGTTCCTTGCGTGTTTAGAAACATTTTTCAGCAACTTCTATTCTTGAATTAGAAACTTCTAATTTGGATTATTTGGCATGTTTTTGGTATGTAGAGCATGGTGTACATGATCACATAAGGTGGCACACCTGATCATGTCATGCTAACATGATCACCCATGTGACTTGCACATGCTTAGGGGTGCTCATACATTTTTGGGTCCACATGAATTTAAAATAAATTCATATTCTCTTATTTGGCTAGGGTTTTAGCACTTTTGGGTTCACATGAATTTAATAAAAATTCATAACTTTCAATTGGCTAGGTTTTTTTTCCATTTTCTTTCCTAATTTAGATTTCCTTGAAGCATACTAAGTAAATGAACCCTTAATTGTGCAAATGAAATGAATTTTGGATGCCTAAACCATTTGAGGTGTTTACTTTATTTCATTTCGTTCCTTTTTCTTAAATTTTGCTCCCCTGAGAGGTTTTTGAGCTCATTTGGACTTGCTAATTGATTCTAGAAATGAATTGGTCTTCATTTATCATTTTATTTCATTTAGTATAAATTTTTAAGGGTATTACAAACTCAATCAATAGATGTAGTGGGCAAGAGTTAGAAAGAGTTGACTCATGAGGTAAGACCTTTACTCGAGTTAACTTAGAATGCCCTACCTCCTATTTTGAAATTGAAAATTGTTTTGAAAGTCTATTTTTCAAAACAGATATATGTTTTTAAATGTTTTGTTTGGATACAAAGATTACGAGTTAAGCTGATGGTGGGTAAGTCTTACCCCGAGTTAAGCTAAATATTGAAAGAAAGAGGGATTATCCCGTTCTAGAAGGCTGGTTGCTAAGCAGACTTTGGTCGTGTCGCCCAACTAGAGGTTGTCCCACCAGCTCATACAAGTAGCCAGAGTGGAAGAACACACTTATTTTCTACGAGATAATTACGAGGTGGTATTTAAGGGTAAGGAATGTACTAGAGTACAAAAGAAATTTCAAAGGTGGTATCAAAAATTGATAAGGGTTGTTGGTCTGATGGAGGAACCAGACAACCAAGAATTGAGACCATAGGTCTAAGAAAGAGACCTTAGCTAGAGACTTGGGTCTTGCCAAAGGTAGCACAATAGACCATAAATGAAAACTTTTAGGACATAGGTTAGAGACTGAAAACATGCGAAAATAGAACACTTGAATCATCAAGATACGAGATCGGGAGGATCTTGTATCTCTGGTTTTTATGTGGTATGGGATGCATAGGATTTCAAGGATATAGAGGAATCATTAACTCAAAGAATGAGAGGCCATGTTTGGTGAATGATTAATGACTTTAGAAGAACTTGTTTTCCTATGCTTGGCTGGTATGGAATGATTAAGTATAGTGGAGCTTGGGAGACCTTTGCTGTCGAGATGTTTGTGAAATTGTTTAGGTGTAGTGAGATTTCTAAGTGGAAGTCTGTGTCAATGAGCAAGGATGGTATGGGATGCTCAAACTCAGAGGCACCGATGCAAACTTGAACTTTCACTATGCTAGCATGAACTTGCATGACTTAATGATTGATTGAATTCATTCTGAAATTTATATATATATATATATATATATATAATCGAAATGCATGTGATATATATATATATATCACATGCATTTTGATTATAAGACCAAATCTTGTACCCAACAACATTAGAAGGACTTGAAACTCTCAAATAAAACTTTGAAGAATAAACTGATAAGTCACTAAGCAAATAGAGAACCTAGAAACACAAATATAGAGTCATGATAGCATGAAGGAAATGAAAAGTGAGACAAAACCATCACGACAAACTACTAAGGATAGGGCAACCATTTTCTCAAGTTTGGAAAAGTTTTTTGTATCCCAAGGATAAGGGAGGACGGGTTGTGTACCCAAGATTATAATTCTCTCGAAACCTTTTCATTATAATACCTTATCGAATACTAAAATGGGTTTTGACTTGTAGATAATGGGCATATCCAAAAGATATGCTACCAGGTCTAAGACATCAGACGAGACTAAACCACAAGGACAAGAGACACATACTAGGGTGTTGAGGCTCAGATGGAGAACATGTTGACTCTTGAGTTGTTAACAGAGATCACCAAAAGGGTTACAGAGCAGATTATGAGGGCGCTGCCTCAAATGTCGCCACAAATGGTGTTGTAACATTAAATACAAGAGCAAATTTTGATGCAGTGGCCAATACCTGTACCTAAGTTTCCAGTTCGTCAAAAGGCATGAGATGGCATTATGGATAAGGAACAAAAGTGACATGTTGATGGAGTTGCACAAACTCTGCCCATCTCAATTGGATGGCACATCTAACTACATGTTGGCAGAACAGTGCTACTAGGAACTTGATGAACATCTAGATGTGTTAGGGGCAATGGGTCCCCTTAGAGTTGCACTAGATATCCATTAGTTTAAGGGACTAACTAGGAGTTGGTGGCAGATATTGAAGCCAAATCCAAACACCAATGTCAAAGAGATGAACTAGGACGAGTTTAAGGAAGTGTTCTATGAGAAGTTCTTCCCAAAAGCTACATTGAAGAAGACACAGTCTAAGTTTTTTAGGTTGACTTAGAAAGATATGATTGTAGCAGAATATGAAACCAAGTTTATTGAATAGGCCAAGTTCTCCCCAGAATTGATTAGGGAAGAAAAGATAAAGGCTAACAAATTTGTGGAAGGTCTTAAGATTGAGATATAAAAAATGATAATACTGATGGGCCTAAAAACTCACAGGGACATCGTATAAAAGGCATTACTATTGGAACAAGAACTCAACTTTGAACAAAAGTTGAATAATAGAAATAAGAGGCCTGGTAATAACTAAGACTACCGCAGAGATCAAAAGAAGTAGAGACGAACCATGCTAGAGAGGAACCAGGCAAAGGGGTTGGGACTGTGTTTCCTTTGCAAACAAAGGGCACACATAGCGAAGAATTGCCTTGTACGAGCATGAGCTCAAACCCCTCAACAATAGCCACAAAACAATCAAGGTGGAGGATGAAATGGTCAACCTCAAACACGACAGAATGTTAACCAAGGGCAAAACCAAAGCAATATGTAGAACCAGGCCAAAGTGTTTGCAGTCGCTGACGCCCTTGAGGATCAAGTTCTTATAGTAGAAGGTACATTCCTGTTGTTTAATGTTACTATGAAATTGTTGTTTGATTCAGGTGCTACGAAATCCTTGTTGCTGAAAAACTAGCAGATAAATTGCAACTAATAACAAAAACATTACCTATGATTCTGAATGTATCCACATGCATAGGAACTGCCATCACCTCAAAAAGAATGTGTAGTTGTGACCTTAAGTTTGGAGACAAACTAATCTTAATCAACCTCTATATACTTCCATTTTATGGATATGATGTAATCTTGGGAATAGACTGGTTAAACTAATATCAGGCATAAATAAATTTTCCAAAGAGGTGAGTAACGATAACATTAGCTTCGGGAGAAACTTTTAGGATCAACGATGATATGCAAAAATTACCTAGAAGCCCGACGATAGGCATGTTGAACTGCCTAAAGCAGAAAGATGAACTCAAGAAACTCTCTGAGGAGGACCAAGAAAAAGAAAGAGGGATCAAAGACTTAGAAGTAGTTCGGGAATATAAAGATGTGTTTCTAGATAACGTACCTGGGCTACCACCTAATAGAGGAGTAGAATTCAAGATCGAAGTTCACACTAGAACCAACCCCATAACCATACCTCCCTATAAAATGGTACCTGTAGAGCTAATCGAGTTAAAAACTCAGCTAGACGATCTTTGAGAGAAAGGATTCATTAAGCCAAGCAAATCACCATGGGGAGCTTTGGTACTATTTGTGAAGAAGAAAGATGGGTCCATGAGACTATGTGTTGACTATTGAAAATTGAATTACGCGACAATAAAGAATAAGTACCCCCTACCAAGGATAGATGACTTATTCGATCAATTGAGAGGAGCCACTCATTTATCTAAGATTGATCTTAGGTTAGGATATCACTAACTAAGAATTCGAGAGTTTGATATACTCAAGATAACTTTCAGGACATGGTATAAACACTTTGAATTCACGGTGATGCCATTTGGTTTGACCAATGCACTAGCAACATTCATGGATCTAATGAACCAAATGTTTCACCAATACCTTGACCGGTTTGTAGTGGTATTCATAGATGACATCTTGATTTACTCTTAGTCAGAAGCTGAACACTTAGAACACTTGAGGATTGTGCTGGAGACTCTTAAGAGAAACCAGTTGTATGTCAAGTTCAGCAAGTGAAAATTCTAGATGAACACAGTTAAGTTCTTTGGCTATATAGTAACAGCAAAAGGCATCTCTGTAGACCCTGAAAAAGTAGAAGCTATCATGGACTGGAAATAACCAAAGATAGTTACAGAGATCAGAAGTTTCTTATGCCAAGCTGGATATTACGAAAGGTTCATCTGAGATTTCTCCAAGTTAGCTGAACCCATGACCAAATTGACTTGAAATGGAGTAAAGTTCAATTGGGATGAAAAGTGTGAACATTCATTCCAAAAACTAAAGAGGAGAATGACTATGACCCCCATCTTAGTTACTCCTACACATGGCGTTCAATATGTTTTGTATACGGATGCCTCATAAAATGGATTGGGTGCAGTCTTGATGCAAGAAGGAAAAGTCGTTTCATATGCTTCAAGACAACTTAAGATCCATGAGCAAAATTACCCAACCCATGACTTAGAGTTCGCCGCCATTGTATTTTCCCTAAAGATTTGGGGGCGTTACCTCTATGGTAAGAAGTTTGATGTCTTTTCAAATAACAAGATTTTAAAATACATCTACACCCAGGAGTTAAACCTCAGGCAATAGAAATGGATAGAGTTCCTTAAGGATTATGATTTCCAACTATACTACCATCTATGGAAGGCCAATGTGATGGTTGATACCTTGAGTAAAAAATTCAACAAATAAGAGGAGAAAAAGGGTCAGATGTATCAATTAATAGAAGATTATAAACTGGGCATGGCTTCAGACAAGAAGCAAGTTTATCTTTACAACATGACTTGCCAATTAGATCTTTTACACCAGACCATGGATGAACAAAAGCAAGATAAGTAGCTCACAAGTCTAATTGCAGGAGTTGAACAGGGTAAACATTCTAACTTCAAGTTAGATGCTAAAAATATATTAAGGCTTAATGATAGAATTTGTGTGCCTCAGAATGGATCGAATAAGCAAACCATACTAGATAAAGCTGTAATACCCTAAAAACTTTGTACCTGATGAAATGAAATTCAAGATCAATTCAGTGACATTGGGTGCAAAATGGAACCAGGCTCATTTCGGGACTAAATTTGGCAGGTTTTCAAAAGTCTCCTTTTGTGACCCTTAGCAACCCAAAACAACCTAAAACAAAGTAAGGTGACGTGAACCAACTAATTGGACAACATATCCAAAAATTAGAACAATTAGTCAAGATTAGGGTTTTCATTTGTCAAACAACCTTCAGGGTACTTCAGGGAATCAGAATAACCTAAAATAAAATAGAATGACATGAACTAATAAATAAACAACATAACCAAAAATCAGGACAATTGGCCAAGATTTGGATTTTCATTTCATAGTGCCTTCAGTGGGTTCTAAATACGGAAAGTAAATGAAAACCAATTTGGCCAAACCATATATTGAAATTCTTAATTTTTTTATGTGATTCCAAAACTATAGGTTACAAATCATAATTCCTAGTAAATAAGGAGATATTAATTTTTATTTGATTTTTGTGAACCCAAGAAGTATGGCCACCCTAAGCATGTGCAAGTCACATGGGTGGAATACCATGATCATGGGTACCCTCACCCTACCCAAAACTCCATGGAATGTTTCCTTTATTTGAATTCATGAAAAATGATCCCATGTGCCATGCAAATGATTCAATGCACAACACCTATGAGAAGTTTCCCCATGGTTAGAAAACAAGACAAGTGATCCCATGTGCCAAGATAAATGATCAAGTGTACCCATGCACCCTAAAAACGTCTACACCATGTGTGTGCGCTCCAAATGTGCCAAATTCCAAATTAAAAGAGTTTCCTAGGATTCCTAAGACCTTGATCTTGTGTCCCTCAAGTCTAATCATGTACTCACCAGCCACCTTTGCTCAAGGAAACAATTCTCTAATAAAAAAATTCCAAAATTAGAAGTGTTTATATGCATGTTTGTGTGATGACCAAACAAGAAACAAGCAATGGGAAGTTGCTAAGTGCCCAAATCTGATTGCATATGGACATCCCAACTGAATTAAAACATAATCTAGACCCATTTTGTGTTCACACTTGGTTAGGAAACAAAATTGTGCTCATATCCTTAGAATAGGAATCCTAGTGGGCCCATTTGCCCAAACCATGAAAAAATGTCTTGGATATGTATGGAAAGGTTCCCATGTGATCTTGCCCAAAATGTCCCTCCTTGTGGTCTTGAAAATATATATAAAGCCCCCTAGTTGTTCTCATTCTTCTCATCCCAAAGCAAGAGTTGAACTCCTCCACTTTGCTTGTTCTAGCCTTCTTCTTGGCAACCCCTTCTCACCTTCTTTGTTCTCGCCTTCAATTTCAATGAGAAGTTAGGATTTGTAGTTTCCTTTTCTTGTTCCTGAAGTTCTTGATGTTCTAAAAGTGATAGATAAGGGGAACTCTACTGGATTCAATAAGAAACTTAGATTGAGGTGGAGGGGATTTCTAGAACACTATCTTCTTATTTTGAATTTTTAGCATGTTCATGCATGTATAGTTTTAGATTTCAACATATTTAATATCAGTTTTTGGCATGTTTAATCATGTTTCAATTTCAGTTTAGCATGTTTTTATATTTTAATCACTCATGAGAGCATGTCATGCTTAGATTCCATGTTTAGGATTTATTTCAAAGTTTCAAGCATGTCATATGATGTTTTCATACTTTCTTAGTTGTTTGAAATTTTGAAATTTATATTCTAAATTTATTTTATGATTATGTGATTTTAAACATAAGAAAGTGAAGATAAGAATTACGTATTGTCATGGTGACCCGTATGGGGGCTATAAGTGTTTTTAACACATGCTTGGAGTGTTTGGTTGCAAAGTGAAACTAAGGGATACTTAGTATGTGGCATCTAATGGGAAGTAACAAAGAAATGTCCTTCCACCCAAAAGAGGGGTATCTAAATTAAGAACATCAAGGGAGTAGAACCCCTTTCAATTATAACGTCAACTTGAACCAATTTGATGTATGAATCACTTAATGTTTGAATGTGTTAGAGATTTTAAAATAATAAGCTAGTTGTTTGATGGATGATCCACTAGGCTATGTGCTTACCCTTTTCTTTTTAACATTTTCAAGAAATTGAATATGATGGCAATGGAAATCTGATTGTATCTATGTTTAGAAAGCTTCTATTTTCTTTTATTCAATGTAAGGGCATATTGCCAACTTTTGTTTTATTAGACTTCCACTAAATTTTTTTTTTAATTAAAGAGTTATGTGCTCAGGTTTATGAATTAATTTAAGAATGTAAGTTTCTTTATTTTATTTGAATAAATAAATAGTTTGAAGTATTCATTTTTCTACTTTTATTGCACTTGTTGAATTGAATAAGCACGACGAAAAGTGTATTAATAAGGGATTTCTATAAGTGTTAGGAACAAAGGAATTGAAATGTAATTTGTGTACTTGTAAATGTAACATAGGACCCAACCCGCCTTGTGGTTGAGCTTAAACCAGTTTCTAGGGGGTCGGGATGTTATAAAGGTGGTATCAGAGCCTAGGCATTAGTTACTAGGCCAAAATTAAAAAGTTTCCTCTGATACCAAAGGTGGTATCAGAACTCAGTTATTAGAAACACTAGGCTAGAATTAGAAAGTCAATCAGTGGTTGTTTGACTATAATTAGAAACTTAAATTAGGGTTTCACTTTGAATCAAATTGAATATTGAATGCCCTACCTTCTATTTTGAAATTGAAAAACATTTTAGAAAGTGTTTCCAAAAAGGACATATATGTTTTTAAAATGTTTTGTTTGGATAAAAAGACTACAAGTTGAGTTGATAGTGGGTAAGCCTTGTCTCGCGTAATTCTAAACATTGAAAGGGAGATGGGTTATCCTGCCCTAGAAAGCACGGCTGCTAAGCAGACTTCGGTCTCGCCACCTGATCTGGAGGTTGTCCCACCAGCTTGTACGAGTAGTCTGAGTTGAAGAACACTTTTACTTTTTACAAAAGAAAATTAAAAGGTGGAAAATTAGGGCAAGGAATCAAATAGGAGTCAAAAAAGACGCCAAAGGTGGTATCTTGGCTTCACAAAGGTTGTCAGTCAACCAGACAGAACCTTAGGTTCAGGGGAAAGACCTTATGTAGAAACATGGGTGTAGCCAAGGCTGGTACAGTGGATCAAAAGTATAAAACTTTAGGACCTAGGCTCGAAACTAAAACTTGTATGAAAACAAAAAATTGTTTGATCATGACACATGATTGAGAAGCTTCTATATCTTTTAGTTTCTATTTGGTATGGATGTATAAGAATTCAGGGGTATGGAGGAAGCTTGGACTCAAAGAATGATAGACCATGTGCAATGAATGATCAATAACTTTGGCAGAATGGGTTTATCTATGCTTGCTAGTATGGGACGATGGAGTATAGTGGGTTTGGGAACCTTAGTTATCGAGCAATTTGTGAAATTGTTTGCGTGCGACTCTGTTTTGGGTGAAAGCCTAAGTGGAAGGGGTAGAGTGGTATGGGACACTTGAACCTGAAAGCTTAGGTGGAAGCTTGGAACCTTGCTGTGCTAGCTTGATTGTATAATTATATGATATGCATGTTTTACTGTTTATTTACTTTGAGACCAAAACCTATACTGTAACAACCCACCGCCATCGCCACCGGGACCCACACCCACGTCATGACATGTCATGGCTCGTCATGGCATCCTGGGATTTTATTTCGCCTTCGTGGAGTTTTGAACCCATGACCTAGGGGATAAGTACATTGTTCTTGCAACATCCACTACTTTTTATTGTAACACCCACCGGGAATCCTACTGGGACTCTTACCCACATCGTAGGGCCTACGTCATGGCGTGTCACTCACAAGATACTATCCCCTGCCCCCTGGGGTTTTTCTTTCGCCTCCGCGGAGATTCGAACCTAAGACCGAGGGCTCAAGTACTTATTTCTTTCATCATCCGCTACCATTGAGCCAAAATTGAAGAATTTGTGCTGTCTTAATTCTTATTTGTTGTAATGTGTAAATAAATTGTGCATATAGTCCAAGTAATAAATGCCCAAGTCTCTTTTGGGTCCCAATTCCAATACGATCCCCGGATAGTGAAAGAATAGAAAGAGCAAATATTCGCCCGCGAAACACTTATACTTATTTATTTTATTGGTTTATTAGAGTGGCTCAATGGTAGCGGATGATGAAAGAAATAAGTACTTGAGCCCTAGGACTTAGGTTCGTTTCTCCGCGGAGGCGAAAGAAAACCCTAGGGGGCAGGGGACAATACCTTGTGAGTGACACGCCATGACGTGGGCCCTACGACGTGGGTAAGAGTCCCGGTGGGATTCCCGGTGGGTGTTACATATACCCATGCATGAAAGAAACCTAGAAGAAAAACTTTTAGGCCACTGGACAGATCGAGAACCTAGAGAGATGAATCTAGAGTCATGATAGTACGAATGTTTGATGAGGAAAATACTGACAACCTACTCGAATTGTAAAAAATGGCTAGAGCAAGGAAGTACACAACCCGATCCACCACCTTCGATGAAACTGAGCAACAGGAACAAAAACTGCCTACTGGAATGGAGGCACAAATGGAGGACATGATGAACGAGATGTCGTAGAGGGTGCTAGATCAACTATTGAGGGCACTTCCATAGATAATCCCTCAGGTGGCTCCACAGCCTCAAGTACCTAAACCCATCTAGGTTCAACAGCTAGCACATGTGTCCCAAGATCCCGAACGTCAGAGGGCTTAGGAGGGTTTGGAGGATGAGAAATAGAGGAAGATGCTGATAGAGCTATAGTAGTTCCATCCTCCTTCATTTGATGG
Source organism: Tinospora cordifolia (assembly GCA_030144865.1). Lineage (NCBI taxonomy): Eukaryota > Viridiplantae > Streptophyta > Magnoliopsida > Ranunculales > Menispermaceae > Tinospora > Tinospora cordifolia. The sequence goes on along the minus strand of JAJIYU010008224.1, from coordinate 907 downwards.
TACTATAGATTGCATCTCGCGAACCACTGGTACCAAGAGATGGAGGAAATTCTTAATGTACTGAAGGTAACTGGGTCAAGATGGGTGGCACTGACTATGCACCACTTCAAAGGACCAGCCAAAAGTTGGTGGAGTATGATGAGGATGGACCCTAATATGAATGTTAATGCCATGAGCTGGAAAAACTTCATAGAGATCTTCTATGGAAAGTTCTTTCCAAAAGCAACCTTGAGCAAGCTATAGGAGGACTTTGCTCGATTGAATCAGAGGGACATGACTATAGTTGAATATGAAAGGAAGTTTACCGAACTAGCCAAACTCTCACTAGATCTGATCAGGGAGGAAAAAAGGAAGGCTAATCAATTCACACAGGATCTCAAGATGGAAATTCAAAAGATAGTGAAGACTTTGGACCTAAAGACTTACAAAGATAATCAAGAACTCAACCTAGAATAAGAACAAGAACTCAACCTAGAACAAGAACTCAACCTAGAACAAAGGTTAAAGGAAAAGAATAAGAGGCCCACGAATGAAAATAATCAAGGGGCTTAGAAGAAAAGAAAGAATGGTGGGAAAGTACTACATACATAGAAATGGGGGTAGGTCAAAAATGAGTCAAAGGAACAAGCAAAGAAGCAAGGGCTTTGTTTTTTATGCAACCAAAAGGGTCATCTGGCTAGAGATTGTCCTAACACACAAGCTTGAGCTCCTCAACAATAGCCATAGCAGGAAGGAAGCCAAAATGGTCATCCTCAGGGGAGGCAATAATAGATGAATGCTAATTAGGAGCATAACCAGGGCCATGGGCAGAACTAGGCTAGAATGTTCACTGTTGAGGCTTAGGAAGACCAGGTCCCTACAGTGGAAGGTACATTTTTTGTTGTTCAATGTTGCCATAAAATTGTTG
>JAJIYU010008223.1:0-18243 GCA_030144865.1 Tinospora cordifolia | reverse complement strand
AAGTAGATCATTATTTTGAATTAAATTACAGAGCATACAAAGGAGTTTACTAACCCAAGCAGTCCAATTAAACATTGTTACCTAACAATTTTACTTAAGTTTTACTGTTTTGAAGAAATTTGAGTTTTGATTACAAAGTTAATTGCAAACTTGAGTTGAACGTTTTGATCAAACCTCGAATCAACGAAAGATTGGGATTTAATTTGTACAAACAAGTTCTTGTTCCCTGAGGACGATATCCGGTCTTACCGGTATTACTACTACGATCCTGTACAGAAGCAGGATTGTCAACATTTATATACATATACACTTATATATATATATATATATGTATATATACACCAAAATTCGCATTTTTTCTAAAATTATAAAATTCACTAATTCATCATTTCTCATCAAAATACCCCAATTATGCGGCATTTTATCATTTATTCAATTATTTTTTAAAAAAAATTAAATAATTTCTCAAAAATCACATTTTTCTCCCAAAAATTTCATTTATCATTCTAAAAATTTCATGATTATTCAAAAAATTCATAAATCAATTTTAAAGGTTATTTTCCTCAAGAAAACACATATTTTTTTATAGTTTTATGTGTTTTTCCTCCAAAATTATATTTTCTCATATTATTTTTATTTTCTTTAATAATTAACTCAGAATTGAGAAAAATTGGAAAAAATTTTGTATTTTCTCATTAAAATTCTAGAAAATACATAGAATACATATATGTCGGATCCGTCAATCCGATGCTAAAAACATGAGTCGTCACATATGGTTAGCTAGACTATCTTCTAATATGGTTGGTCACCGTTAACCATTGCTAATTTTGGGGTCAATTAGAATAAGTTTGTGATTTAAGGGTCAAAATTTTGGGGTATTATAGGCCTTTCGGTTAACATTCTATTCTTTTGAAGCACACTTTTATTTCATCTAGATGGGTCATTAGGGGCCAAAAATTTTCAATGGCAAAACAAACTACAATGACTTATGATCATTTATAAGCTGGAAAGAATGGTATACTCCATCCAATAAGGCTTTTTTTTTGGTAGGTGCTCCATCTGGAATGCGTACCATAAGCTGGAAAATCACTAACAGTCTGCAATAAAATTGCAAGCATCTAAAAGCTTTTTTTTTTTTCATTGAAACGTCATAAGTTAGCACCCCTACGTATCACAAATGTTGTAATTCTGCAATCAAAAGCTAAAAAGCATATATCTATTGTTTGAGATTGTTTGGTCTATGAATAATGACCACAAAAAAAACGTGAACAAATCGTAAGGAGTAACCTTGAATTTTCTCCCAGTAAGGAGTAAAAATGATTGGCCACAATATTTTGTCAATCCAGATTCTTAGCTTTAGTTATCCATCAATATTTGTCTTCAAAATAAGTAGCTAGTAATCCATCAGTGACTCCACATTAGGAACATATCACTTATCGATGTACACGGGCCTTTTTTTTCCTTTGAAAAATGTATTGATTGATACAAATCTGTTAGTAGATTTTTTTTTTTTTTTTTTTTTGTGGGGTTAATCCATTGGGATAGGGTCATTAGTTTTTTAGGTACATTTTTTGCAAAATTCAATTTCAATTCCATCAAAAGTCTCCCACTAAATATCTTCATTTTCTTGTAGTGGAAAGAATTTGGAGATTGTCATAATGTTCTATGTGGTGAATGATAAAACTAAAAAAAAAAAAAATCTATTTTGACGTGTATAATAAGCTTTTAAAGATAATTGCTTGTAAAAGTTATGAAAAGATGGTATAGTGTCAATTTATAGTTACTTAAAACGTGATTTGATAAGGTATGAAGCAATGTTACATGTCATAATTGATTGATTTAAAAATTGTCTAATAGTACTTATAAATAACACTCTTCTCTTCTTTTCAAATGATCTCCTCCGTCTTCTTCCTAGCTCTCTTCTAGTTGAAGAGAATGATGGGCTCTTTATTGTCTCATTGAGCGAAGAAATTTGTTTTTTCATGTAATTACTTTGCATCTTACCCTAGATGTTCTCATTAAATTAATCTTTTACCATATTAAATATTTATGTCCCCTATATTATATAATTTTTTATATTTTATGTTTTAGTTGTGTAACAATAAACACATCATTCATTCTCCAACATTAATTTGATGGCATTATGGAACACAGTATCCACATGAAAATGAAATAAATTAATAATGTAAATAATTAATGCTAATTGAAGTGACATTCATGTGCATTATTTAAGCATTTCCATCAACTACAAACCATTAATTAAAATAACTTTAACTATGCATCAACATATAATTTAAAGCAGTTCAATAAAGTATTAATTGTTGTTTCTATATTTATTAATATAAATTTCAAGTGACACTATTCTAAACAAAACTTTGTGGATTATTAGATTCTTTAAGCTGATTGGTGATTTACAATGCACGAAAAGATGAAAGAGCCCTTTGCCTATGGGTGCTTCAGTTGGTTTTGCAGATGTTTCTCTTTATAAAAGTCGTGATGAGATGAAAGTTCTTTATCATAAATGGAGTTCAATCATGTCATGAGAAATTTATGGCTTGGTGTGCTAACCTCCATCAAATCAGATTATTAGGTGAAGGTGAAGTTGATAATCCATATACTGATTTAGAGGCGAAAAAAACAAAAGATAAAGAGGAATAAAGAACCTTTTTTTTTTTACTCTCCCTCTGTTATCTCTATCTTGTTCAAGAAAAAGCAAGGGGTATCTCGACCTGCCAACCCTAGTTCTGCCATGGAATCTATACATGCGGATCTATTCACGGATGATTCACCAGTGCTACTGACTAGCTAGCTCGTCAACTTGCCAGTTGGTCCGTGGTCCCGTTTACTAAGGATAAATTAAAGAAGGCAGCAAAGTATACTCATAGGTATCCGAATCCCTCCCTATCTCCACCTACATTTTAATTCACACGTTGTTCCTCCTACCTAGCTAGTCTCTCTCTCTCTCTCTCTCTCTCTCTCTCTCTCTCTCTCTCTCTCTCTCTCTCTCTCTCTCTCTCTCTCGCGTCTCTTTCTGCCACCATCCCTAGCAACTATCTCTATTGATCACTCTGTTGTCTTCTTCTTATTCACGCCTGCTTGTCTTGCCCTTTTCATTTGCACCGTATAATCTGATCATCAACCATGCCCACAAGCCTCTAACGACCTCATCATCATCTTCAAACCCACACACATAACATTTACACATACCAATGATGGATATTGCACTTTTCAAACGTGCCTCGCCTTTTCGTATTCTGCTTGATAAAGAACGGTACGTGTTGATGTAGAGCTCATGAACTGAACTAGTAGGTGGTAGCTAGAGCTACGCTAAGTGCCAGTGGTCCTCAATTTTGGGGTACGTAGTATAATGAACGTGGCATCACAGGGTAGCTCTTCAAGTTTCTTTTCTTTTGTTTCATTTTACGTTTTGTTAATATGCTTATAAATATTTGAAGGGTCGATCCATGTGTGTTATTCCCAGTACAATCGTTTGAGTGTCACTGTTAATTAATTTGGTTACCGTAGGCATTACTTTAGCTTGTTTGATTCCTAGCTATCACCGTGGATTTGGAGTAATGTTGAAGTTTCCGGCTTCAATTTAACTTTCAGGAAAATGTATTATCTATTCCAGTAAATAAGTGTGCAGGTTAGGCAGGAGGATGATTATAAATGGTTAGGTGCTAGTAGCATGTCGAAAAGATCAACTGTTGATGGTCCGGATGGAGCATGTGAACGGGGAGCTATATATCTATCACGAGTTGCAATTAGTGGTCCATTCCTAAATAGTAGTGACTAAAGGATTGAATTGATTGATGAACGTAGTATAAATAAATAAACTTCTAAGCATATAAATAGAAATTACAAGCATAAAAATATAGAATATAAAAATAAATATTATGAATATATAATATATTATAATGTTTTATTTATATGATATATAAATATATATATTGTAGCGTCCCCTTAAATTTAAGAAGGTAAAGAATAAATCATCTAATATTTATCAACTAAATTTCAATGTTGATCAGCAGTGGAAGCAAATGCACCAACAGTAATAGAAGTAAAGTAAAGGAGAAGCAAGCGCAACAGTGACGCTTAATTAAAAAAAATTGCAACACGGTAGCAAACAATAGTACTGTAGCAGAGAAATACGTAACAAGATGCGAATAGCATAGAACAACAGCAAGTGGCATAGAATAGACTACAAATAATATAGAACAAACGCAAATGGCTTATAATAGCATATGAATATAATAGAATAGCTGCAAATGGCTCAAAGAACAATCTACAAATGACATAGAATAGTCATGAATGCATAGAACAACTTACAAATGGCATAGAACAACCACGAATGGCGTAGAACAGTTGCAAATAACATAGAATAGCTATGAATATCATACCAACAAAAAAGACAGCAGCACAACAACAACTTGAAAAATAAACTTAGCAACAATAATTAATAAGAAAACAAAACAAAGGTAGATTTGTATCAAATAGTGCTTGTGAGCAAAAAAAAATGGTGAGAGAGCCAGCAACAAGAAGGGAGAGTCAACTACAGCTGCTACGGCAACAGCAAAATAGAGAAACATTGCAACATATGTTATTTAGATCTTCGTTGTCCTGTTGCAGGGCATGGTTTCAACCCACCATTAGCCAATTGAATACCAAAAACTAAGAAAAAAAACTATTCAAACCTGCTTTGATATTATGATAAAAGAATTAAATTGATTTACATTATTGATTGATAAACTTATAATAAGTAGATAAACTCCTAAGTATATAAATGAAAACTATAAACATAGAAATGTGGAATATAGAAGTAGATATTATGAAAATAGAATATATTATAATATCTTTTATATATATATATATATATATAGAGAGAGAGAGAGAGAGAGAGAGAAAGTGTGAGTAACAAGTAGTCACGTCAATTAAATGAAATTGTTGTTAGGGCAACAGCAATGCCCATACGCTCGATCTCCACCAAGCGTATGGGCATTGCTGTCAAATTAGATTTTTTTAAAAAAAAATAAAAAGAAAAAGGGCGTTGAGTGCTCGATTTGTATCAAGCGCTCAATGCCCTAGCGCTGAGGTAGCGCTTTATTGAACGTCACCTCAATGCTAATAAATACCCATTGCATTTGCTCTTAGAAAAATAAAACTACTTGGAATGATTATATTAATTCTCCTCAAGAATCCAAGGTTCAAAGTTCAACGTTTCATATATGAAAAAAATAATAATATGCATTACATAGATATAGGCCAATATGGATGGTTTGCTGATGTCACTATTACGTGGAGGAATAGAAGAACGTGAAGTACTTGAGCGTCAAAATTAATAAATATTATTGAATTGTCTCAAATTATGCATTAACATATATATCATTTATGGTCACATAATGGTGTGTGCATCAAAGTAACCTATAATTTAAGTTAGGATGTCTTTAATGGTGCCTGAAAAACACTGAATGAGGACTGGTTAGGATGTCTGGCCACGCCTCTCAAAGCGTTTAAATTTGTTTTTTTTTTTTTTCAAAAAAATAAGTCGTTCATGCTGACTGCAGCAATGATTCATTATAATATTTCGAAAAGTATTTTATATAAAATATACTGTAATGGCACCTTTTTACTTTTTTAAAAAAAATATTTTAGAAATTATATTTTTAAATTTTAAATAAATAATATTTGTTAAAAAATTTTCTTTAAAATAAAATATAATTTTTCAAAAATTTAAATAAATTTTCTTTAAATTCTATTTTTAAAAAATAAAATGGAGATAGTTTAAAATGAATACAAAAAATAAAAATAATTTTTGAAAATTTAAATAATTACATATAATTTTTTATTTAAATGTAAATAGTTTAAATAATATGCATTATGAAAAAAAATATCTTTTATAAAATATATTTGTAAATCATTTAAATAGTAGATTGATGTAATTACAGGTCTTATAATCATTAAGAGAAATAATTTAATAAATAAGAATTTAATAAGTTAATAATGTGACAAAATATCAACCCTTGTATAGTCTAACCATACTAATGTTACTAATAATTGTTTGAACTTACTTGTATATAGGTGGCTAATAAGTCCCCGTTTGCTATTGTTGGTTGTACATACTACTTGTATTATATGAAAATTTATTTCTTTTCGGCTTTCCCTTTATGAGTAAGGGCTTGAAACCGCCTTGCGCGAAATGGCTTTTCAGTTAGAGTTTAACTTCTATATGATGCATAAAATCAATTTAAATCAATGTAGCATCCCTCATAAGCTCGTCCACAATGTAGCATCTCTCATTAGCTTGTCTACAATTTATTCGGCTTGGTTTGAAGATATTTCTCCCAGTATTTTGAACATTGTACAGATTGAGTCTGGTGGAAATAATGCTTATACCCTTTCTCCCAAAAAATAAAAAGGCATCGCTTCATATGGACTTAATACAAATAAGAGACAATTAAATATTATTTTATATTTTATTTGACGATTAGTTGATTATATTGAAATAGAGATCACTATTTCAGTTCTCGTTATATTCAAATACATTGTAATAAAGAAAAGATATTAGAAGCAAAAGAAAAAAATGAAAATTGAAAAGGAATGAGGCGTCCGGCCTTTTTATTTTAATTTGAATATAGATATAAAATATTACATAATTAGTAATGTTTTGTTTAAACCATTGTAACCACCCTTACTTTTGCAAAATCGGCGTTTCAATTTCATTCACATATCCTTCAGTTAATTAATGCAAAGTGCACTTATAAACTGGAAATCGAAATATGAATAACTTGATCACTTCATATTAGGAGAAAAAAAAAAAAGGAAATATGATGATGAAGCATATTATTACAGTAGTCTAATAATGTTAGACAGAATCATCCTAAATAGCATGGTAAAGAATTAGTGACAAATCGTAATTTTTACCCACATTCTTCTCTTAGATGAGAGGAGACGTGAGCAACAGGAGAGCTTAAGCAGATTCAATCAAATTGCACAATGAATGGGATGAGAAGTGCAGTAAATTGGTCAAGGCAACAAACAGAGGCTCATGTATAAAAACCTGGTCTCCATCACCCTATTTCTTCTTCCTCCTTTCTTTTGAAGTTTCTGCCACTCTCCATTACCTTATCTACCTCCATTGCTATACTTTGATTGATAGCTTATTTTTTCATAGTGTTGGTGGCCGATCAAAGGGGTTTTTGAGTAGAATCACATAGTTAGAAATCAAGATTAAAGGAGGATCATCATTGGAAGAGGTTACAGTTGGTTGAGCACTTCGTCTTAAAGTAAATAGCTAATTTGAAAATGATTTTGTTTATGTTGATGGGCTTGATGACCAATATATCATTTGTTGTGAGAAACAGATGATAGGAGTGCAAGTTGAAGTAATTTTAAGGATGAACATGTTGAGTAAAGATCCTTGTTTTGGCATGAAATAGAATGATTGTTCTCGTATCATGCTAGAATGATAGAGAAAACTTTACTTAAATTTTGCATCTGTTCTTTTGAAACTGTGGTGTGTGCAAGGATAAACGCATGAACTGTGTTCTATTTTAAATGAAACGTAGGACGTGGATGACCTAGTTTAAGAGTATAATATCTTGCATTACAAAACACAAAAAGAGGACCCTTGCTGGACTTAACCGAATATGCTTAAACTCGTGCATTCTTTGGTGTATGTTACAGTTTTTGAGAAGGATATCTAAACTTGTCCAAAAATCCTATTAAAAAAAAAAAAAAAAAGGACCCAAAGGTTAGTAACTGGGATGATTGGTAACTTTGCAAAATTTGGTCTCAATTGGCCAAGTACTTTACTAACAAATTCGGCATGTCAATTGCATAGAAGAAGTTTGTGCAGAAGAAAAACAATCATCACTTTTCTTGACTAAAACTGAGACCAAACAAAGTTGAGAAATTATGAGAAAATGTATGAAAACACTTGAGTGTATGAATGATCGCTTCACAAAATTTTAACTTAATTGGAATTAAAATGTGCCCATAGAAAATTCAACAATGAAACCTAAAATAAGGCCATGTTATGAACATTAACACCCACACTCCCATTCCAAATTGATTTTCGTATCTTGATGCTAATAAACCTTAATTGAGGTTGAATGGACTACTAAACTAGAGTTAACTCACATTGACCATCCAAGGACCATTTAACTAGAGGGTTGACCCAAGATTGACTCAAAATTCTACTTAAAACATGATTGTGAGCCAAAGTCTATAAAAAGGCCAAATTAATGAAGTGGGTGTTGAACAAGAAACTAAAGGCTCGGTAACCCAAACCTAAAAGAAAGAAAATTGGTGACAAGTGTGAGTAATAATTTTAATTTATTGACTTATGCGTATGATTTTTGTTGAATGTATATTGTTTGTGTAATGTGCATACATGAATTTTTAAAATGTGACATCAATTACATTTTTTTATTTGGTTATATTGCTTTAAGTTTTTTAGGCTTTACTTAGACTAGTAGAGTAGTGGACTCTAAATTTCCAATGCTACGTTTAGATTTATAAGTAGTTTTGATGTGTTTATATGTAGTGTTGCTGCAGTAGCACTGTTGCCAACAATGAGGAATAAACATTACTTAGGGTGAAGATCTTTAAATGTTACTACTTAGCTTATGAGAATTTTGAGGTACAAAATATATTTGAGTTATCATTTAACCCATTTACATAAATTCCATTGTGAATCACAAATGTTACTTAGATAATTGAGCACATCATCTTCATTTTTATTCAATAATATAAATACCTATCACATTAAATATTGTAATATTTTGCATTCAGTTGAGATTTTATATGATATTTCTCTTTTTATTTAAATGATTGGGTGCAAATGCCGTAGAGCCAACTCTTTTATTTTGACTTTTTCTTTTTTTCTTTTTTTGATATTCAAAGCCAACCCTAGATAGGGTATTCTTCTAACTTAAGGAAAAGTGAGCGAGGGATCCCGTGGGGACGGTTTCGTTGAAGTGGGTCAGGAGGTGCCCTCCTGGAACCAAACATTCACGTATGACGCAAGCGCTGCCTCAGCTCCGAATAGAGTAGTTTGTTATAAACGCTGTCAAGAGGCATATTTGGCATGTTTTGACAAAAAAGAAGAAGCTACGGGCAAAAAAGAAAAGAAAAAAAAAGGGGTAGGGTACGTACTGGCTGGCGACTTAGGAGATTGAACATGGTGGGGTGCCGCCGTTGAAAGTGCAGCAGTTGGGCAGCGGTCCCATCTTCCCTGCCATCCATGCATACGGAGGAGAGAGCGCTGCCATTACTACAATACAGCGCTAATGTGTCATCGCCCGTACGTGCACTGCACCACCCTGCATGTCTCCTTTTATAGCCACATGCGTACACACACACACTACAGAAGTACTTTCTTTTTATAAAAAATGTCTTGTTTAGCTTTTTTAAGTTAAAAAACCATTTTATTATCACAATTTAATTAAAAATATGTGTCACTAAAATTTCGGCTTCTTTTGAAAAACCAAATCTATTTTCATTACTACAATTTAATTAAAAGCAATTATTGTTGAACATTTTTGCTTCAAAAATATTTAAAAAAATCAGAAAAATAAGGACGTATGTCTTTTAATTTTATATTGATTTAGTCTATTAATATATATCTACTAATAATTGATATAAATAATTTTGACTCTGATCCAATAGTTATAATGTTTAAATGTGATTTATTGAGAGGTCTTATATATTCAAACATTTTCAAGTTTTAGTGTCTTAAGCATGTGAAGCAAAGTGGTAGTATGAATGTACTCATAATTTATTCATATACATAGTTGAGTGGTTTATAAGACAATACAACTTTTACATTAATTAAGTAGCTTCTAATATTGTCATTTATTTCACATCAAAAGTGATATCGAATAGTTTTGCCATAAAAAATAGCAAAAAAAAAAAATATCTGATGATCATATAATATTAAATACTTTTCTATCCTAATTACACTAGTAAAAAGTAAAATTTTAGGAGTAATTTTAAACCATTGTGAAAAAGTTTCTACCTTTGGATGGTTGCCACATCTGTTGTCATAGCCCAAAACGTGGAAACTTAGGGGCCAACAATAACACCATTTGTGTGACTTGTGTGTTGGGAAAAAAAAAAAGTAACTTTTGACAACCATCACAACCGTTGTGCCACAACACTAATTAAGATTAAAATACACAAATGACAAGAGTTCTTCATGGTTGTTGAATATTTAATTTTCTAGATATTCACTACCAAATAGATTTTTGTTTTTATTTTACAATCTGCTCTTAAAAATGCAATCAAAATAAATATAGAAAATAAATGTCATTGATTAAAATAATTTCAATGAAATATACATATGATTAAATGTGAATTTTTATATGTTACAAACTAAAAAAAAAAAAATCTTCTTTTTTTCCCTCTTCCTCCTTATCAAATCCATAATTGATTACATTGACTCATATTTACAAAATCTGTGATATAAGATCTTGTATGTGTACATATATGTACACATATAAGATCTGTGATGTGTGTACAGATAAGTAAGATCTGTGATATTACATCCCAACACCTTTGTGTGTGTACATATAAGATTTGTGATATTACTTCCCAAAAAAAATTTTAAGAGATCCAATTTTTCAATTAATTAGGAAACATTTATTAAAATGAAGGAAACACAACTCGCCTAAAATTAATAATTACGCTATGAATGTGGCAAGACCCTTCCCTTTATAGTACAAGTAGTTTCATTACTGGTTAATGCTAATTCAAATTTTGGTTTTCAAGCTGTTACATGTAATAACTAGAATGCTACAGCTATAGCAAGGATCAACGGCTCTCTTGGGGAATTACGAAATCCCGACGCAGCTACTAAAGAACCCAATGTTGTCATTCCCCTCTCTAGAGACCTCAGGCTAGAGGATGGAGCTCTTATAGCCAATGGTTAAGACCGGCCCAAATGTTGTGTTAAAAAGTCCAAGTGATTGGACCAGTTTGTATAGATACTAGATTTAGGTTTAATTAAAGTTGTTACTTTTACTGTCGGTATCCTTATGGGAACACTTTTGGGTTATGTAGTGTGAGTAGGATACAAGAGATCTCATTGTCTTTTTCTTAGAGGAGAGCACTTTTTTTAAGAATATGTGCTTCTTTTTTCCATTTTGGAGTATTTTCCCAAACTCAAATCTGGGAAAGAAATTATCACTTTATCATTGCTTCTTTAACATTGGTACTTTCATTTTACAACCAAGACTCCTAAAACCAATCCGAACCCCCTCCCCCAACACGTATTGAGGACGCCTTACTTGAAATTACAGCAAAGCTTTCAGCCATTCATGACCTTTCTACAAAAATAGTCATGATCAAAGCCAACCAATTTGTGATGGCAGCAACAGTTATTGTCTTGCAATCTCAATTGGAGTAGCAATGACAACCCTCATCCCTAATGCCACAACCATAGGTCTCCATCACTCAGACAACCTATCCACTAACACACTCCTACCTCTTTCACCAAGCCTCATCATCCCAACCTACACAAACCAATCCTCATTCATCACATACACACCCGCCATTGCCTATACCAATGAATTATGTAAAAACCACCCAAACTCCACCTTGCTTTTTTGTGTGGCTCTAACCCCCCTAACTATTGTCCCACGCAAAACAATATTTCAATTTCTACAAGATTGCACCTAACCAGAGGTTACGCCTTACCACATTTTATATGTATGGTTATGCCCTGAATTGGTTCAAATGGATGTTTGCAAACAACCAACTCACCACCTGGGATGCCTTTACTAGAGCTTTGGAGCTTTATTTTTGACCATCCACTTATGAGAACCATAGAATCCAATTCCTTTAAACTATATAAGAAGGGAACCATGGAAAGTTACCAATCCCAATTTGAACAAATATGCAACAAGTGGCTGGCATCTCCTTCAAACTCCTCTTAGTTTTTTATTTATTGGTTCTAAAACCAGAGTACCAACGCGAAATGGCAATCTTACAGCCCACAACAATCTCCCAAGCCATAGGACTCTACAAGTTGTTGCAATCCAAGTTTATGAATTACAGACCCAAACCCTTTTTTTTTCTTTTGAAACCTCCAAACCCCTCTACCACTCTTACTTGCTCCCAAACAACCTACATTACCAATCAAACGTCTCACTCCAACCGAAATGCAAAACCGATGAATAAAAGGACTATGCCAAAATTGTGACGATAAATTCTATTCAAGACAACGTTGTAAACCCAAACAATCCTTGTTACTGCTATTTGAGGATACTGATCCACACTCCAACTAGTCCATTCTGAGCCAAAACATTAATGACACTAACCCTCCCCACCATTCCACTAATGACTTATTTCCCCCATTGCACTCCCTATTACTATCACACCTTGGCATTGATGAAAACACCCAAATCCACTTATCCATAGCAACTCTCCATTGTAAAAATGGGCTTTGCACACTACGTCTACAAGGCAATGTCCTTCAGCAGCTTTTCTCCATTTTTGTAGATTACGGAAGTTCCCACAATATCATTCGGCCAAAACTTGTTCAATTTTTACAATTGCCAATGCTTACAATTGCTAGTGGAAAATGATGATATAATCACTTGTTCTAGTTACTGTGAGGTTGCTAAACTCAAGATCCACTGACACATATTCACTATGAACTTCTATGCCTTTCCCATTTAAGGTGCGACATTGTATTTTTGGAATGGTTTCAATCAATTGGACCCTTCTTAGTTGATTTCTCTGTTCCCTGTATACAATTTCATCACAGTGAAGACCTTATCACCACGTCGGGTCTTTTGACCCTTCCCAATCGCACTACGTTTGCCCAACTATGTTGTCTCCTCATAACTGACTCGATTCATTCCCTCACACGCTTCAACTCATCGAACAAGACTCTCCCCAACCTTCTTACAAATAAGATAACCTATTCGCTACTCCCTTGCTCTCTATGCCTGACCAACAGTCACCTATTCTACTGTCCCACTTTCCGCATGATTTTTTCTGGCTTCTCATTGAATATTCAGTAAGTCTTTTCGTCCCCAACCGGGGCCGCCCCCCCCCCCCCCCCCAACAAAACTGACACCAGGACCACCACATACACCTTTTACCCAATTCCTCCCCAACCACTACCCTCAATGCCAAAAGGAAGTTATGACAACTATAATTTTCATCCTCAATGATTGCATTTCTATGTGGATTGTAAGGCCCTGAATGCCATTACTATTTATGATCGATTTCCTATTTCTACATTTGACGAGTTACTAGATGATTACATGGTGCCAAGTTCTTTACAAAGTTAGATTTACGTTCTGGTTATTTTCAAATTCGCATAGCCAATGAAGACATGTTCAAAACTACCTTTTAAATAATTGATGGACACTATGAGTTCGTGGTCATACCATTTGGTTTCTCTAATGTTCCACCAACCTTCCAAGCGATAATGAATGATTTATTCAAACTTCATCTGCAAAAGTTCATGTTGGTGTTCTTTGATGATATTATGGTTTACAATTCTTTGTGGGAGGCCCACCTACACCACCTAAGGCAAGTTTTACACTTATTACAAACATATAAATTTTTTGTTAAATTTTTCAAGTGTCATTTTGGAGTCTCTACTATGGAAAACCTAGGTTATATCATCTCAGCTTAAGGTGTTAGAACTAATCCATCCAAATTGAAAGCTATTTTCAAAATTGGCTAATGCCACACTCCAATACTACTCTCTACAATTTTTTGGGCCTTACCGGCTATTATCGCAGATTTGTTCACAACTATGCCACAATAGCAAGCCCACTCACTAACCTCTAAAAACATAATTCATTTACATGATTAGATATCGCCTTACATGCGTTTACATCATTAAAACAAGTAATGCTTCACCTATCCACATTACGATTACCAAATTTTAATTTACCCTTTGACCTAACAACTAATGCATCCTCTACAAAAATTAGTGTCGTCCTCCTTCAACCACCTTCCCATAACATTCTTTATCAAGAAACTTTGCTTGCGTCTCCAATCCTCATCTGCATACACCCGCAAAATGTTCACTATGACTGAAGTAGTAAAAAAATGGTGTCAGTACATGTTAGGGAAAAATTTCACATTTATACAGGCCAAAAAAAGCCTCAAAAACCTCTTAACTCAAACTATCCAAACCCCCAACCAGCAATATTAGCCCAAAAAACTCTAGGGCTTTGACTATGACGTCTTCTCCACCCTAACAAGGACAACACAGTTGTTGACGCCCTATTTCGGATATCGGACTACACTACCCCAATTTTCTCAACCATTTGTTCCCCAACCTTCTAACTTATAGAGCAATTATACACTTATACACTACCCACCCTTATAGCCTGTAATACCCGAAATTCGGGTTAAAAAAAATTCAGCAGCACTGTTTTATCAGTGGTGACAGTCGACGATGGATTGGCGGCACTGTTTTGTCAGCGACTATCGTGAGATCTTTTCATAAATACAATCCTATTCACAAATACGCATTGTTCATAAATACGATACTATAGCATATGGTATTGTAGCGCACTATTTTGTCAATAGTTACTATAGCGCACTGTAATATTGTTCATTCGAAACAAAATTACTTTCGGCGTCCTGTAGAATATTGTTTACTACTATTCATGTCTGTCGTTTTGTGCTAAAAAAATTTATATAATCCTCCCCCCCCCCCCTCCCACCCCACCCTTTTCATTCTGAAAATTTATTCCGGCAAGAAAGAAATAATTTCTTCGCTTACTCTCTTTTCTTTCTTGTTCTTTGGTTCTTCTAGACAACAAATATAGTAATAGGAAAGAAAAAACCCTAGTTTCTGCATAGCAATAGTAAATGTCTACTTCTGGGCACTTCTTTTAGAGCAACCAAAGGACTCTACAAATCAAAATAGGTATAATAATTCTGTCTAGGTCTTTATTTAGATGTCTTTGTGACCGTTATTCATTTCAGTACATATTACTGTTCACATATATGTCATCTATATTCACAAGTACAACAATATTCATAGGATAGTGTTCACGGGATACTGTTCACTATTACTATTTAGTATTGTTGACATTTATTGTTAATAGATATGCACTATTCATAGATACGGTACAGTTCATACATACGGTATTGTACATAAGTATGGTCCATGAACGATTATTAAATAATATTTTCAAAACATAGATCCTAAAAACTGATAGTTGAAGACTCGAAACAAGTTGGAATAACAACACAAGGGTTCAAGAGAGTCTATGATTGAGGTGGAAATGATTACCTTATTCCCTAGTATTATTTAGATTTTAATGCTGAATATGTGATGTTTATATTGTTTGAATGCCTAAAAGCATGTTAGGATGTTGATTAAATGATTAGTGAATGACATGAATATGTGAATGCTAGATTAACATAAGTTATATATCCATGTTTAGTGTTTACATGCTTTTATACTTCTATGAAATGATTGTTGTCATATTTATGTCTTGGAAAATGATCAACACTATTACGTTATTGTACAATGATGCTTTATACATAATGAAATGTTTATTGATACACCAACAAAGATAAATTTAGAGTTGAACCACGTACCATTGCAGTGATCCATGGGGGATCACTGTGGGTGTTCTTGCGATAAGGAATTATGGTTTTGATCCCAATTCTCGATGATAGAACTATGGGTGTGACTCTAGTTCTTTGGTTATGGAGCGATAGGTGTGACCCTAGTTCTCGGGGGTGATGGGTGTGCCCCTATCCCATTGGAATATGACATATAGTGCAGTTTCCTCGTCTTTTTCGATATGATGATGATGAGAGAACATCAAGGTTAGACCCTTCGGTCTAATTAACGACTGTTAATAAATAAATAATTGATACGCCTAATGAATGATAAGTGTTCGCATGTTCAGTGTTTGATTTAAATAATGTTATTATCGCACTATATATGATCTACTGAGCTCTTAAGCTCACCCCACATCTTTATTTCAGGTGACCCTTGAGGCGATTTATGTTGATAGTACAACAGAGTACTATAGAAGCTGCAAATTTTGTTGTTGATGTTGTTATTAGAGTTCTTTGTTGGGTATTTAGTTTAGACTGGGTGTATGGCCCTCCAGACTAGTTTTAAATTAGTAATTTTGTTTATGGTTCAGACCTCGTTCACATAGGCCATATCCAAATATTTCAATTGGAAACATGTTCCATGTTTATTTAAATTTTAAAATGTAGAAGTTAATGATTTAACTATTAATGATCATTGCATGTTTTTCATGTGATACTCCCTGGTTAATCCAAGAGTTTGATTACTTATTTATATTAGTTCTGGTATGTCCAAATGATATTAATGAGAATTGAATGTGAGAAAAGTAATGTCTCAGTTCTTGGTAGATGATATATGTGCCGACATTTAATGACGCGTCTCTCATGCATGACAAACGTGATAGAAGCTAAGGACCAAAAATTGGGGGTGTTACAAAAGTTGTATCAAAGCCTAGGTTGTAGATGTCTTGTGCAAAGGTTAGAAAAAATTGGCTGGTCAGGTAAGACCTTTAATTCTAATTAATTTAGAAGGCTCTACCTCTTGTTTTGAAAATTAAAATTATTTAAAAAAAGAAATATATATTTTTCAATTATTTTGTTTGGATACAAAGATTACGAGTTGAGCTAATAGTGAGTAAGCTTTGTCCCGAGTAAACCTAAACATCGAAAGGGAGATGGGTTATCCTGTTCTGAAAAGCACGGTTGCTAAGTAGACCTCGGTCTCGCCGTCCAATCTGGAGGTTGTCCCACCAACTCATACGAGTAGTCAAAGTTGAAGAACACACTTATTTTCTATGAAAAACTAAGAAGTTATGATTAAGGGCAAAAAACTTACTACAATTTAGAGTAGATGCCAAAGGTGGTATTCTGAATAGATCAAAGCTTGACAGAAGAACCTTTTAACCAGGATTTGAGATCCTAGGTCTAGGGAAGAGACCTTAGGTAGAGACTCGGGTGTTATTAAGGGTAGCATAGTGGATTATGAATAAAACGTTAAGATATAAGCTAGAAACTAAAAACGTGTGAAAATAAAACACTTGTGTGGTTAGGACGCGAGATCAGGAAGATCCTATATCTCTAGCTTTTATGTGGTATGAGATGTATAGGATGTGGGGATATGGAAAAATCCTGGACTCGGAGAATAATAGACCATGTTTGGTGAATGATCGATGGCTTTGGATGAACTTATTTCCCTATACTTGGTTGGTATGGGATAGTCAGCTATAGTGGTGCTTAGGAAGCCTTAGAATTTGAGACATTTGCGAAATTGATTGTGTAATACCCACAAATTTCGATGTTGTAATACTCGAAATTCGAAAAGAAAATAAAAAAAAATTTAAAATTTATTGTTACTATTCAAATATACGGTTATTGTGCACAAATACAATCACTATTTTGTCGGCAGACAAAATTAGATTCGGTGGGTTACTGTAGCTACAGTAATAGGTACTGTAGCTACAGTAACAAACTATTCACAATTGTACGATTTCGTCTTTTTCTGCCAGAAAATTCTATATAAACCCCCCCCCCCCACTCATTCTGAAAATTCATTTCTGCAAGAAAGAAAGAATTTCCTTGCTTACTCTCTTCTCTTCTCTTGTTCTTTAGCTGTTTTAGACAGCAAATATAGAAGTAGGAAGGGGAAAACCTCAGTTTCTGCATAGCAGTAGTGAAGATCTACTGTTGGGTGCCTCCTTTGAAGCAATTGAAAGGTGGTTCTAATCAAAGCAGGTATAATCACTCTGCTCTAGTCTTTATTTAAGTTGGGAGGTATTGTTGTTCATTTAAGTACACATATGCAATTTACTGTTTATATATACGGTACTGTTCACTATTACTATTTGGCACAGTTCATATATACGGTACTGTTCATCGACATCGATTAAATCACATTTTCGACACGTAGATCCCGAAGACTGTTGATCAAAACCTCAAAACAAGTTGAGATAATACAACAAGGATTCAGAGAAATACTACTGAAGTGGAAGTGATTACTCTGTTCTCTAGTATTATTTGAATTTTAATGCTGAATATGCGATGTTGTATTGTTTGAATATCTAGAATTATGCATGGTTATTAATTTAATGATGTGTGAAAGATTTTTTTATTTTTAATTTATTTATGACCGAGAGAGTATGCTCTGTAGTTGCGTCTTGTACGATCTTCTACATCAGAAATCGACAGTCATTATTTTTATTTGATAAAAATATTGAT